>JAQMYJ010000036.1:27860935-27880924 GCA_030014305.1 Clarias laeviceps | reverse complement strand
CACTCGCGGCGACTTACGGTGCCTAACACTGCTTCTCACCGCGAGTCAAACCTCTTAGGTGAGATAGGGGTATAACATCTTTCCGTGCATCGCTACTCGCGGAAGCTCGCGGACCTTGCAGAACTTCGTGGAACATCGGGAGGTCACTCGCGGCGACTTACGGTGCCTAACACTGCTTCTCACCGCGAGTCAAACCTCTTAGGTGAGATAGGGGTATAACAGCAGGAATAACAGAGGGGGGCGGGTTATCAGGGGCGGGGCTTGAAGGACAACTTTCACACACACACGCTAATGGAATCACTGCTGTCTGGATTCAATTCAATTCAATTCAATTTAATTTGTATAGCGCTTTTAACAATTGTCATTGTCGCAAAGCAGCTTTACACAATCCAAAGAATTATTTAAGTTTTTATGGAATGTGAGTGTGCATGAATCAAGATGGATCTCGGATTATATAAATTGTCTGAATAACGGATTACATTTTTGAAAATATAACTCAGTAACTGAGTACTTAAATGGCGGACCTAACGCGTGAGATTACTCATTACATCAAAAAGGTAATCCAAGTAACGCGTTACACCTAACACTGATGTTTAGCAATCCAGTAACATTCAAAATTAAGTTTAAAAACAGTTATGAGAGATGTGAATGTGTGAATGTAATGTAACGAAAAAAGACCTTTGATTTGATCAGTAAGTCTGAAGTCTTCTATACGACGGCAATCTAGACGTTGTCTGATGAATATGCCTTTTACACATCTTTTTGTGTGTGTTCAAGTGTGTATCTTGTGTTCTTCTGCTGTCATTAACAACCTTATTATCTTCCCCACATGTCCACATGTTGTCTTTTAATGTTGTTTTGTTTTTGTGTGGTGTTTTAGGGTAAATGAAATCTTCCTCAGAAAGCCGTGTGCTCCATATAAGCAAGCGATAAAACACAATAAATGCTCAAGGCGAGGTTTAATCCACCGTCAACCCAGCAGGGTTAAAATGAACTGACACAGTGTGCAACTGCATTCCTGTTAATTCAAGGAAAAAAGTTTAGACGTTTTCTAAGGGTCAATAAAAAAATGATCATATTAAACTCTGTGTCATGTGACTTGGCATGCATGATGTGGGAGCGTACTAGTATAAAATATGTTTTACTATGTTATTCCTGTTCTTGGCTAATAGGAGTGGAACCTCATGGCATGAGCGGTGACATCGACCCCAGGAGCTAACACACTGGGATACTTTTCTGTTTGTAAAGTGCGGTTATTTAAACTAGAAGCTTATGAGCTTGACACAGTCTGGCTATTTCCTTCTTATCTCTCTAATCAACAAGACATTTCTGCACCTAGCACAGGAGATCAGCAGGTTCCTGAAATACCAATAAGTCACAAGAGATAACACTTCTTCCCTTATTCTGACTTAAAGTTACTTTTATTCAACCAGCAATTTTTTTTTTTGACTGGGAATGACCCAGGCTTCTCCCAAAAGAAGACACCAGTCCACCAGTGGACATTTCAGCATGACGATGACCTAAAACGCACAACAAAAGTGGTGAAGAAATGGTTAGCAGACAAAAACATTAACGTTTTGCAGTGGCCCAGCCAGAGTCCTGACTTAAGTCCAATTGAGAATTTGTGGACGGAGCTAAAGATCAGGGTGATGGCAAGGAGACCCTCCAACCTGAAGGAGTTGGAGCTCATCGATAAAGATGAACGGGCAAAAATACCAGTAAGACATGCGAAAAAGCTGGTCAGCAATTATAGTAAGCGTTTGATTGCTGTAAAGCCAATAAAGGCTTTTCTATTGATTATTGAGAAGGGTATGAATAATTTTGGACTTGCCACTTTTCGTTCAAATGTAAATAAAAGATGAGTAATAATTTTTTCCACAATCATACCTCTTGAACATCGTCTTATTATGTTCTGGGAGACGCCTGTGTCATTTTTAATCAAGAAAAAACTTTGCTGGTTGAATAAAATTAATTTTAAGTCAGACTTTTGCATATGAATCATTTTGGGTTTGACTGTATACATGGAACGTCCGTTCTTTTACACTTTCTTCCTCTCTGGTTCACTCTGAGATAGCAACTCGATTTCCAAATTTCTCTCTCCTTAATACTTTTCATCAGTTATTTTTATTATCTCTTCTTCTTTTGATTTCTTTTGATTCATCTGTCTGCTTCCCGCCCTTTCCTCATGTGAAAGCCCGTCTTCATTAACAGTGCCGCGGCCGTGCCCCATGTTTCAGAACATTAACTAGCCTCTCACATTACTGCACAGGACCCCTGCCGCCATCTGCTCCTCTCCGTCAGTCCCCCTGCTCCACCGATCCCTCCATTTATTTAACTCCGGAGTGTCCCTTCATCGAGGGACAAAAACACCCGGAGTCAATTTCATTAGTGCGAATGAGGGATAATCTCTCCCGATAGAGCTTTTTTCCTGAACCGCAGACTGGCCCATGGTCTTAAACAGAGAGAGAGAGAGAGAGAGAGAGAGGGAGGGCTCGGAGGGAGTCTGGGTAGGAGGAGGGGAAGAAAGGAAGGAGGGAAAGGGGGATCAGGGGATAGGGACGGGGCCGATGCAGTAAGCCAGGTTGCTGTCCAAATCAATCTTGGCACATCTGCCTGATGCAGAGCGTAAACAGGATTAGGGTTCGACTTAGCCACTTGATGCTAATTGTGTTGCGGCTCCTGCACATGTTCGCTTCTTCACAAGGTTGATAGAGAGATTTCACGTAAGAGAGACAGACATGGCGTCTTGCTCGTCAGAGTATTTTATAATGAGGAGCTTAATTAGTGGCCGTGGTTAAACGAGGGGAAGAAAGACGCTTTAAACGAGTCAATGTTGCTGAAAATGAGGACACGTCCTGACTTTGCTAAGTGACAGGACTTTCTAGAGTAGAGGTATCACAGGTAAATCTGATCCCACCATTTTAATTACATAATATAATATTTTAATAACAGCTATGCTATCCATCTGCTAGGGCTAGTCGTATCCAGATATCTATTAGCTGCGCTAAAGATGATATGACTTCTGTAGCAGAAGCTGCCAATACAAGATCTAGCAAGCTAGCTTATATCTGTTTTATTGTGGAATACAAATCATTAGCCAAGTTCATTAGTGAAAACTTATATTTTGCACTGAATGTTGCATTTTATTTAATGAACTACTAGCATAAGTACCTGTCGTTGACGAGTAAAGAGTTTGTAGAAATAGTTAGTAGAAAAAGGTTCAAGCTAAAAAATAAGCTAATCAGCATTGGCACATAACTGCTTATAACGTCCCTTCTACTCGACATTTTCATTTTATTTATAGCACAAGATTCAGTTTTCATGGTGTACGTATAATGTTTTCTCACAGAGTGAGTTGAGGATTTTAGTGGCTTGTAGGTGCCCTATGGTCGTTTCTGTGTCTTGTGCATACTCTGTCTATACACAGTAAACTATCGCATTGATTGGCTCTGGTGAGTGATGCGTATAGCCACGCCCACCTCGAGGGGAAAAAAGCGTCCAAAAAACGCTAAAAGCTGTGATGTAATCGGGCAGAAAAACTGATCATAACTTACCTTCTAGTCAACATTTTGATTTCATGGAGCAGGTTTAACTTAACAGGCAAGTACAGAAGGACTGGTGAAGTTTTATTAAATTCTGTTCAGCCGGTTTTGTGTGATGCTGTGACAAAATCTGGCTGGACAGACAGACATACAGACAGAAAGATTTCTGATACTGGGTTCTGGTCCGCCAATGTATGGAACGAAAAGGTAGCATTAAAAGAGCGAATTCTGACCAAAGGACAGACAAAACCTTTCTTTTATTTATATAGATATTGAACCCAAAAATGGTTGGCTACTGTACTGTAGGTCTACTTGTGAACAGGGTTCAGCCTGTCCTTCTACAAAGTCTTAGTGATCTCCATCCCTCTATTACTGCCTTTCATCTTCTCTGTGTACCTTTCCATCACCTTCGTTTGTTATTCTCTCTTTATCTCTCTCTCTCTCTCCGAATTGTTGCTAATTCTTGCTTACGATCCCTTTTTATTTTTTACCTCCATTGTCTTGTAATCACATGAGTCACTTTGTGCCTCCATTATTAGTCATTGCTTTTTAAGGGGCCCGAATGATGCAACCTTTCGAGCCGGTGAGGCGGCGAGCTGACCGCAGGCAAAACGAATCCCCCGACGTGGCCCTCTGCTGATCTAACTGCAGCTTTGATATATGGGCTCTAAGTGTATGCACACACAAAAGTGGACTCATCAGTAAACTGTGTGTTCGGGAAAGCAAAAAGGCGATCTGAAAAAATACGGCTGCTCAGCGTCTTACCAAAGTACCACACGCGACACTTTTGAGCGTCTGAAACTCAAAGGTCGACGTCGGCGGAGTTTCGGAGCGTCGCTTTACAACTGCAGCAGAACAGAATAAAAGCTGGGGAATGAATATTTATCTATAGATACACAGACGGTCTGCTGTTTAGCGACTAACCCCAACGCTACAGTAAGTCGCCAGATTAGCATTAATCTGTTCAGGAGTGTTCATTTCGGTATGGGTTTATATCAAGGTACAAGTGACTTATAACAAGAGGCAGAGTGGGACTTGAACTCAAGACTTTGCATGAGTTCTTCACGGTTACGCCAACAATAGCATCCATTACTCATCAATTAATAGCATCCGTTAGGTTCATCAACAGCATTCGAATGAGATCAGAAGTATGGAAACATGGGGAAACATTTATCTACTGTAACTTCTCTCTTTGTTCAGCCAATGAGTTTGAAATGCAGAACAACCAGATAACCAAATGTTACAAAATGAAACGGTTATGTGGATATGCATATGTAAATGCATGCATTTGCTTTCCTGCCTTTAGCTTTGATGACGGTCCGCTGTGTGGTAGTGAATTCACATGTGAAAATGATTCCAAAGTCCAATCTTTATGCTCCACAGCAAACAGGAGCCTCATCACATTGTGTATGTGTGTTATTTCTACTTCACCAAGCATTTACGTGATCTCTGATCACAGGCATTCATGTTTTTATTCCTGACCACATGTTTGATTTCTTCCACATAGTTGAGAGTTCAGCACTATCCATAATGTTTTAATAATCCATATCATAATTACAGTATTTTCTATTGACCTTTAATTAGTCATTTGCTTCTGAAATAACCTTAAACTTGTTCATAACATTTACTCTGTCTCACTCTGTTCACTATGTGGCTTATATGCTCACATTCTACTTGGCCATAAACATGTACTGTAAATATCATGCTTATGATCAATCTCACTATCATCATCTATACCAGGAGACAGGGTACACCCTGGTCAGGGTGCCAATCCATCGCACGGCACACGGGTAATAAGGAAACACCAATCAGCTCAACCTGCCTGTATTTGGACTGATGTAGGAAACCAGAGTACCCTGAGTACCCTTCATGCACACAGACCCTGAGGAAACTTCATGCACACAGACCCTGAGGCGAGAATCGAACCCGGAACCTGGAGGTGCAAAGCGAGAGTGCTAAGCACTAAGCCACTGTGATGGCTGCTTATGATCAAATTTAAAGTGAAATAATTCAAGGTTTATCTTAGTTCATCTTCTTATGCATGCATTTACTCACACTCCAGAGGTTTTTTTCTCTTTTTTTTTTTTTTACAGCACTTGCCTAAATACCAAATTTCTTTTTGAAATGCATGTATGAACAATTTAAGAATACATCAGTTCGTATTTTGGGAACTTTGTCCGGAAATTACAAGAAATTATATAATAATAAATTCAAATGGAGAATTAAGAAGCAGTTGGTGGTGGTACTGTAGGAGCTTTCGCTTTTTCTTTTTTTCTAGAGACAATTTACAACTTTATGAAATTTTATATATTTATAAGTGAGTGTGACACGAGAGACAGAGCGACAGAGAGAGAGAGAGAGAGAGTGTTGAATGAATGTAGCTACAACTGAACTGCAGCCAATATTGAATTTTCAGAAATAACAACAAAATAAAGTGAATTAAATGACCATATCATTAAAAACGATTATGCCCCAGCTGTAATCCTAGCACAGAGATGAGCAGCTGAGAATGAAAGGTCTCCATGAGCTCTCCTGGGATCTGAACTCACATCCTTGCAGCTACTATCCCGGCTTGACCGTTAAGCTAGTGCAAAGCAGTGCTGAAGAGCCTTAATGAGGAACGAGAATCCTGTTGCTTAGTGTCCAAATCGGCTAAAGGTCAACATCAGTGTCTGTAACATCTGCTCGGAATGACGGGAGAGTGGGAAAATGTATATTTAGCTTTGGAAGCCCTGCCCTTTTGGTCATGTGTCCGCTTTTAGCGCTTAGATCTATTCTGATAATCCGAACGTAGGTAAAAGGGTCGGGGGAGGTGAAGGGGCTTAGGTGCTGGGGTGTGTGTGTGTGTGTGTGTGTGTGTGTGTGTGCGCTCCAGGGCACGTAAGTTCACTCCGGAGAGCCACCATATGCTGTGGGTCAGCTCTCTGTAAACGCTGCAAGGACCGAATCAATATGGAACGTCTGCTAGCACACCAGGTCGTATAACACGCCGCTGCCTCGCCGAAGCCCGTCGCCATGGATCCACCCTCTCCTGAGAGCTTATCGCTACAATAACGTGCCTCGCTGTACCTGCTATGCCATTACTGACTCTCTCTCTCTCTCTCTCTTACACACACACACACACACACACAAGTTCATCATTTACAATTCTTTATGTTACACAAAC
The DNA here is from genome assembly GCA_030014305.1 of Clarias laeviceps. Taxonomy (NCBI): domain Eukaryota; kingdom Metazoa; phylum Chordata; class Actinopteri; order Siluriformes; family Clariidae; genus Clarias; species Clarias laeviceps. The sequence continues at coordinate 27,874,216 of JAQMYJ010000036.1, read as the reverse complement.
AAAAAAAACAGCGGTTTGAATTTTAAGGTTAATTTCATAACCTATTAAAAAATTTAAAATATAATAAGCATAATAAGAAAAAGTCAACACTTGGAAAGAAAGGAAGTAATAAAACCTAAAAAATGTTTTGCCCAAAAGTGATCATGACATAACCACTAGCTTTGTTTTGATATAATAAAAAAAAATAATAAGTTAATGATCTTAATTACACAACGCAGCCTATATCTGCAAAAGTATGTGGACACCAGCCGGTCACACCCACAAGTGGTTTTCTTATATAGAACGCCTTTGTGAGCTTTAGTACTACAATGTCCTTAAGCGACCTGATCTTATTCCTGCATTATATCATCCTTGTGAATTAAGGCTGGAGTGGATGAACTCGAGCGCCCTGCGCAGAACCCTGACTGAACTCAACCCCACTGAATACATTTAATATGAACAGGAACTGGGGCCTCCTTGACATCTTAACATCAGTACCTGAGCTCACTAATGCTCTTTTAACTGAATATACACAGCCATGCTTCAACATCTACTTAGACTTATTACTTAGACATTGTCCTTCCCAGACTTATTCTAATAGAAAAGTGGGGAATAAATCTGGAACAGAATGTTCTACAAGCATAAACATATAATAATTAGCTATAACATTACGACAGGGGAAATGAACAACATTTGACAACTAGGGACGGGAATCACCAGGCACCACGTGATACGATATTATCACGATACCAAGGTGGTGATTCATGTTGGATTGCGATTCTGTGAGCATCATTGTTTTACGGTATAAATTATTATTTTTTTTTTCAAATTTTGTCTAAACAAACTCAATAAATAATTTGTTCCTACCACACTGGGCGTTGTGCTGTCTGCCAATGTGTGAATAGTTTAGAGTGCACCACCTGTAGGATCATAGCGGAACTGCAACATTTCACCTACTCAAATGCGCAAACATATATAAATTCAAAAACTTTTTTTGTTTGTTTTTGAAATCAATTGCACAATACACGTATTGCCACAGAAAAGAAGCACGATACATCACCGAATCGTTATTTTTCCCTAATCTCTATCGATCCCCAACTAGCAAACTGGTGAGAGGGCATCATGGGACGCTCATAAACGAAACAAAGGCCAGCCCGTCCCATCCGATCCCACAGAAAATGCAGCACAAATTGCGGGGAAAAAGCCAATGCTGACTATGAAAGAAAGGCACCAGAACATCCAGTGCACCACAGCTTGCTGTATGTTGCTGGGCTTAGCAGGCAAATAGTTCAAGGTTGTTGACCCGGCCTCCAAATTCCCCAGATCTTAATCTGATGGAGCAGCCTTGGGACGCACTAGACAAACAAGTCAGATCCATGGAACCCCCACCCTGAAACCCACAGCACCGAAAGAATCCGCTGCCAACATCTAGGTGCTAAAAAGCCCCAGCACACCCCCAGAGGTCCTGTGGAGTCATGCCCAGAGGGGCCAGAGCTGCCAAGGTGGCACAGGATGAACCCGAAACCTAGGAGGATTTAATGTTGATGGTTTTATGATTGATTAGTGCATGATGTGATCAGAAACTGTTCCGCAGTAAGTGTAACCCGTCATGGTGTTTTGGCGATATTTGCAATCCGGTGAAGTTTTATTTGGTAAACTGTTAGTTTACATAGATAGCTGTTACATAGATGTAAAAACATGTATCTACAGTATATCAATATCATAGAATTGACAAGCTTTGTTAATCAATGCTGTTGAGATTAATATAAAACCTTTCATTTTGGTTATAGTCACTATTACAGTTGACGTTGTGCTAGAAAATAAATCGACACATGATTTAAAAATGTAAAAAATATGTGATGGTCTTAAAAATGTCTTTAAAATACTGGTTTGCTTAAGATTTGAAAGGTCACATGACCAGATAAACACACACCGTCTTACTGATGCTTTGCATGTGCACTAGTAACACTTTGTAAGTCAATACAAGGTCAAATGTCACATTGCTAACAAACTGAGTTGTCATAAAGTCTGAAACCTACTCTGGGCAATGGTTGCATGTTTGTGAATGTGTGTGTGTGTGTGTGTGTGTGTGTGTGTGTGTGTGTGTGTCTTATGTGTCATCTTCCACTGCACACATGATGCTGACTGCTGCTGACGTGATGAGCGCGACCCTTCATTTGAGGCACAGTATGATACGGAGAGATTAAATAAAATCAAGCGCTCTTCTAGAAAACTTTATTGCTTCCAGATGGGTGCGAGCTTCCCCGCAGCATCGCTCCTTCCCGAGGAAGTCACCGAAGCAAACGGGGGAGGTGTCATATCATTGGCCCATTAACGTATGGACAGAAGGGACAGACTCCACATGCTGAGGAAAAGAGGAGTGTGATGATGATGATCGCTTCCACACTCTCGCAATCATAACTTTTCAAATCATAACTGTATATAGGATAGAGTGTACACACACACACACACACACACACACACACACACACACACACACACACACACACAGTACAAGGCATAATATTATCTACAAAAACATTAGCAAACATAATGGTTGATGGCCTGGAGAGTCTGAAAAACCGAGCTTCGAATGCTCACATTTTATACACACTGAAAATTATATGCAATTATATGGATTATAGTGAGAGAGCACTTTTTTTTTTATTTTGACTTAAAAATACATTTTTTATCTTTTATTATGTCTGGATAGATAGATAGATTGATTGATTGATTGATTGGATATAGTACTAGCATTAATTCCAATTAATCCCAATATTATTCATCCCAAAGAGAAACTGAATCTGTGGGATACAATTCTCTGTCTATCCACTAAAATGTGACTTTCCACATGAAAAGTCTCATCTGCATGAAGATAAAATAGAAATCTTCAATCCCAGGACCAACAAAAAGTATGAATTAAACTATGTGTTGTATCAAAAGGTTAGCATTTAGGAAATAAATAAGATAAACTGCCAGGAAATCTAAAATAAACTATGAAAATAAAATGTATATATATACTGTATTTCTGTAGTCATTATAGGTGATTATTTTCAGTATTTATCATTATGAGGTTTGAGAGAAGAGCAACAAACAAAGATGTCTTTGTTAAACTTAAAACTGTGTCTATTGGCATAAATATGTCGACTGTAATTCTTGAAATGTGTCCGATATACATAATTTTGTCCATACATTTTTTATGATTGTCTACTATATTAAAAAAAAAAAAGAAGAAAAAAAAAAAAGTCACTGGAAATAAAGACACATCAATAGCTAATCTGTAATCTATTTCTATATTTAAAAAATGCTATTCAATTCTCTGTCCCATATTTCCAAAATTGCTCATGATTAAGTGTGTGTGACGTGATGAGAGTTGCTGTGGCTCGGAGGAAAAAAAAAAAAAAAGCTAGCAAGGCCTTCTGTCTGAAATAAAGCCGAAGTGCTCTTTTGTTTCATCCCCTTCCCTGCTGGCTACTGTAGATGCCCACTGCGCCCTTCGCTCAGCAAACTAATACGGCCATTTGAAACGCGTCCAATCAGGCGCGGAGGCCGTGCCAGGCCGGAGAGCCCCCTCGTCGCCCACACGTGGAGTGAGGCCATGTGGTTCCCGCTATGCAGTCAAGGGCCTTATTTTCCACCTGTGCCTGCAGAGGCCAATGGAACCAACACACACACTGACACACACACACACAGGCCAAAACTCAATATTTACATTTTTATATTGCCGTGTTTTCAAGCCCCCGGGACGCAAACAGAGGAGACGACACCGTCTGTTTGTTCCCTGTGTCCGATTAGAGCGTGACGCTGTCTGCAGCTTCGCTCCACGCTGAAGGGTCACGGCGCTCTGAACCCTCGCCACGACCGCATTCGGGGCAAACACACAAAAAAACAGCTGATCGGCTTACGATGACGGGCACTGCCAGCTAGGCAACGTTTACGATTTCTAACCTGGAGCTTGTTTAACGTTTTGTTTATTTAACATTTATTTCTATGGCACTTTTGACGACAGCCCTCATTAAGATGCCTTAAAGAAGATGAAGATAACAGAGGGAACTCGAGCTGAAAAATGTCTTTGGGAAGAAAGTCTTACAAGAAGGACGTCATTCCCGTCAGCTGGACCCTGGATAGAGGGATTAGCGTCGAAAGAATAAAAGCAAAAGATTAGCAAAGAGATTAAATATCCCTTTAATAAGTGAGACATCTTCTAACCTGGCTGACTTCTAAAATACAAGATTTTAAATGATGACACACCTTTTCACACATCAGTGCGTAGAGTGAACGAGATTTAATTAACTTTGATGCATCTCGGGATGCCCCATGTGCTGGCTGATAGAATGATATTAAAAACTGATATTATGTCACAGTATGTTTTTCCTTTTTTTTTAATTAAAAAACATCTGTTATAAACTGACTGGGAGAAGCCGATGTGGTGTTTTTATACTTCATCTTTAAAGAAAACACACAAGTATTTTCCCTCCTTTCCATTTTTTTATATATTTTTTAAACTCCTGTGTCTTTTTTCCCTAAACATCAAAGATAAACTATTTTTTGAGACATTAAATAAGTTTATTGACTCACTCTCTCATTCTCTATGCCGCTTATCCTGTATTCAGGGTGGCGGGAGGCCTGGAGTCTATCCCAGGGAACTCGGCGCTCGAGGCGGGGTACATCCTGGACAGGGTGCCAATCCCTTGCAGGGCACAAGTACACACACTCACACACTACCGGCAACTTGGAAACACCAATTAGCCTAATCTGCATGTTTTTGGACTGTGGGAGGAAACCGGATTACCCGGAAGAAACCCGGCAAGTACACAGTGAGAACGTGAACGAAAACTTCACGCCAACAGACCCGAGGCGGGAATCGAACCCTTGACCCTGGAGGTGCGAAGCTGCAGTGCTATCTATCCACTACACCCCCAAAGCAAAGTTCAATCTAGCTATATACTGTACATTTACATAAATCATACATACTACATCCAAACTATATGGCATGAGACATATCATGCTTTGTAAACATGTCTGAGTATCACTGTATGACATTTTCATCATCACCTGCCATCGGCAACAACAAGGTCAAACTCTGTGAGCAAGCTGAGCTCATAAAGCCTATAATCAGAAAAACTGGAACTGAAAATGGAGACAAATTTTACAAGAATGTGGTTAAATCGATTTCATAGAATCCTAAACTCTATCACTCTCTCTCTCTCTCTCTCTCTCTCCAGCCCTCCTCTCTATTTATTCCCTTTGGCCTCCTCCCCCTTTTTCTCTCTCTCTCCTCTATGAAATGAGATCATGTAACCTCAGTAGTGCAATTAGCCTCAGAAATCTGTTGCCCATCCCATCAGTGCCTTTGTGGAGAGCCTGACCGCTGTGGTCAACCAGAGTCCTTAGAGCTGGGGGAAAGAAAAAAGAGAAAAGGAAAAAAAAAATAAAATCGGGTCACTTTTGGAGATCAAAACGATCCCAGAGCATCCACGGTGCGGCTGGATGTAAGTAAGTGGAGCAACGCTCCCGGTGCCGCTGTGATCAGCGAAGGCTGCCGGAGTAAAGACAGACAAATAACCATCAGAACTAAAAACCAGCTGTATGAAACAAGTGCAAAAAAAATAAAAATAAATAGAGTGGTACGAATAAAGTACACTTTATCTTGGGTTTTAAATTTCATCTTCCTGAGTCTCAACCCAGATCTATAGGATGAAGGAATTAGAAAAACAGGACATGGAAAATCCCTACGATGCTAATATCTAAAGACTAGCATGGCCTTAAAATAGCAGACGAATTTTACTGTGTGTATTTCTTCCTTTTCTCTTCTTTACCGAGATAATCACTGCTCCTGCACATATGTGGTAAAAACACTCCAACCAGACTTTACAGCCCTTTAAAGGAGTCCGGCTTAGTCTGTTCCTGACACACACATCCGTTAATTTCCTGAATAAGAATAATAATAATATCCCAATAAGTTATAAGTCTTTCTTTTTTTTTTCTTTCATTTTTGTGAAGCTGCTTTGAGATAATGACCATTAAAAGCGCTATATATAAATAAAATTGAATTGAATTGAATTGAATAAGGAAATGATGGAACAACCTCATTAATCCATTTCTTTATGATTAATTACGCATCAACAATTTCAGGAACACTCGCAAAACTGAATTCTGGACTTAAAAAACCTTAAGAGCTACATATTAGATTTAACTTCTTATAGAACTGACATGAAACATGTATAATCTTTGTGCCAAAGTTCTCTGTATCGAACAATAGCAAAGGTTGTTTTAAATTCTTACTTTATACGCCTGTTCACGTTTCCTGGTCTCTGTTTAGTATCTATGTGAAGTTAAGATGCATCAAAGGAAGATCAAAAAAGTCAAAAAGCAGTTTATTAAATTCAAAAGGAAAACAACATAAGGATACAAAAAAAAGGAAAGATACACCCACAACATGTTACTGTCTATCTCGAGGCTGCAGGCATCACACTTTCTGACAGACAGTTAAATAGTCCAACTTGATAGACCTACAACAGACATTAATGTCAAACTACAGCTCGTAGTTCTGTAGTTCGAAGAAGGTAGTATTGGTGTATACTTACAGTATAATGGAAGATTTCATCCAATGAAATTTAATAGTAATAAGTACAGTAGTAGAATTAGAGCAAAAAGTAGAAGTAATAGTAGTAGGAGTAGGAGTCACATTAGGAGTCAGAATCATTAGGAGTAGGAGTCAGCGTAGTAGTACATTTACATTTACGTAGGTATTTGGCAGACACTCCTATCCAGAGCGACAGTACAAACATTGTTTTGTTTTGTTTTTTTATTGGGGGTGATTATCCCAAATATCTATGAAACAGATTTTGTTGTCGCTTTTTCATTTTTCTTTTAAAGATTGCCAGTGACTAGTGACAATCTAGGTGCCTGTCACCCTTGATCCTTGAGAGATGGTGGGACAAGTCAAGTGGGACAAAGAAACTACTCCTAATAGAAGTAGAATTAGTATTAGGAGTCGTATGAGTGGTATGAATAGTAGTAGTAGTAGCAATAGATATGATAATAGTAAAAGAGGTAATAGTACAAATATTAGAAGTAGTAGTAGTAGTAGTAAGAGTATGAGTAGTATGGGTAGTAGTAGAAGTAGTATTTTTAAAAATCTAATTATTTTAGTTATTTATTTTTTACATAAATAAAGATTAAAGGGTCTTAAAGTATACCCGTTTTATATGTAGCTGTAACCACATAAACCAAAAGCAACAGTAGTACAGTATTTCACGTTGGGGGAAAAAAAAAAACTAGCTTTGTACATCAGTTAGTTTTGGTGTAATCTGATTCTATATTTCCAACAACCACACTGCGATGTTTCACTCCATGTCAAAATCTCTAAATGAAATCTACTACAGTAGAGAATGCCAGACACAACACCCAGTACATTTCACCGCTACATCTTTTGCTTTAAAATATGAAAGCTAGTTTCACCAGAAGCAAATTTTTAACAAGATTGTACAACTAGTGTGAACTAGATAGTCAACTAGCTGGTGCAAATGAATGTATGAGAGGTGTTCAAGTCAAATTTTTGATTGTGGAAAATGATGGATTGATGAAAATGAAATGATTTTCATGATTTATATAGGCCATAATAAGTGAAATTAAAACAAAACAAGTCTTGAAATATTCCACTTTACATGTAATGAATCGGGAAAATACGAACGCTTAACTTTTTAAATTAAATCTCGGAAGAAAATGAACTTTTGAAGAATATTCTACTTTTTCACAATGCACTCTATTTCTATACCCCTTGCTTCGTGACAATGTGCATTTTTAAAAGCACTCTATAAAAACATTTTGCAAAATAAAAACACATTTAAAAAACAGAGCATGCTTGCTATTGCTCCTTTTTTTTTGCTCCTATTTTTAGCTCCTTATATGAATTTTAAAAGAGCATTTTATTACTTGACTGACTTAGTTAAAAAAAAATAAGTTTCTATCTGAATGTAAATATTTTAAACTGCATAACTTACTATGCTAAACTAATCATTTCTGTGCATTTATCAAACATGTATTAGTTATTAAAAGTTTTTTTTTTTTTACTGCTCTCACAAATCACAAGGGCAGCTGCAAGAAAAAAAAAAAAAATACTCCACTGTATTGAGTGTATAGCCCCCAAGGCCTTGTAGAGATCAGCCTACGGAGACTGCAGTCTCACACACACACACACACAGCGCTCACACTCACACACACAGGCCACAGAGAGCATGACCCCACTGTGTGAACAGTGTGAACTGTGTATTCCGGAGGCGTGAGCTACTAGAGCAGATCAGAGCTCCCGGTCATCCTGTGGTGGAGTGAAAGCGCGCCAAGGCCAAAGCTAAACAAATTCAGGGTTCAAAAAGTCAAACCCAAAGCTCCGTCCACCAACACATTCCCTCCCTCCAGTGCACTCGTCTCTGCTGGGATTGAGCCGAGCCTCTGCGCTCGCTCGCTCGCTCTCTCTCGATTCGGACCTTTTCGCCACAGCCTCTGTTCTGGGCTGCCAAAAAAGCACCAAACGTGCTTGGCTGCTTGTTTACCACTGGAAAGGATGCAGAGTTTAAGTAAGCCCTACGGTTGACATGGGAAGAAGAAGAAGAAGAAGAAAAAAAATAACTTCCAAACTCGGCTACTTCCTCACCACTCCGTCTCTTGGGATGACAGGGATACAATGCCGCATTCTCGGCTCCCTTCGCTGGGAGATTAGCCGATGGCTGGCAGTGAATTATATGGCAAATTAGCTATAACAATACATGACACGATGCCATATATTATCACAAGCGATCCTTAAAATAGCGATTATCCACATCTGAGCCACAGAGAAAACAGCCTTCTAAATACACACACATGAAAATACAGAGGAATAGTTTTGTTAAAAAAAATTAAATTAGTGTAAGAAGAAATTTCCTACATCATTAGTCATTCAAGATGCACATTACAGTATATGACCAAAGGTTTATGGACAACTCCTGGTTGAAAATCTCATTCCAGAATTAGTCCCATATTCTTCTTATAATAATCTCCACCCCTCTCGAAAACTAGGCTTTCCACGAGCACAGCTGCGAGGATGTGTCTTCATTCGGCTGTTAGTGTGGTTGGGGTGCAGTTCATCCCAAAGGCGATCACTGGGGTGGAGGTGCAGGATTCTCGTGTTCTTCCTGTTCAAACTTCACACACCATGTCTTCTTAAAGGGAACTGTAACTCTACAGCATACAAAGACATGCATGCTTCCAACATTGTGGCAACGGTTCCGGGAAGCGCCTTATACGGATGAGAAGGTCGGGTGTCCGCATACTTTTGACCATACCGTCGTGTTTTTGGCGGTTAATGAATGATGTAGATTTGTGGTGTGTATTTCTAAAAAAACAAACTATTTTGGGACACCTGCTAAATTAGACTAAATTTATACACTAAATATGTCTTGACTGCTTGACTACATTTAAAGTAAAAGGGAAAATGAAGTACTTTCCCCCCCAACACACACACAATTTCTTCGAAAGAATCCAGTCATTTTATAAAAACACATATTACTGATATATTTGTGTAAATTACTTGATATTCGCAAAAAAATATTACATAACTGGAAAAGCCTATTGGTTTTCAACAGGAACTGGAGCATGACTTGTGACATCGCGATCATCTAATTCCGCGGGGTTTACACGAGGTTTGATGTATATAATAAAATAAAAGCACTCTTCAATCTGTTCGGAGATCAAGGATGCTGCTTAAATCTTCCGTCCCCCAGGCAAGAAAAGAATCGCACTGGTGTCAAATAGAGAAGCGCAGCATCTCGGCATCTCGCTGCCGTTTTCTGGCAGTTTCATGAGAGCATTTGGTAAAGGCCATAGGGGGTTATTAGATGGATGCTTTCTGTGTAATGAGAGTGCTGGCTTAATAACATTAGCTTGGATCACTGATTAAGAAAGTGCTGGCTGCCGAGCTTAAGTGGGCCAAACCGCTTTTCCATTTCTCTTTATTCCATGAGCAGACTTTGATGTGTCTACACAAAAACCGCAACCGGAGTATAACATCGTGGTTGGGTGTGACATAAGGGGCTGATTATGATGGTACAATGTTGTACAGTATGTTTCCTCTCTGAGCGCTGAAATCGAAATGGAACGTATGATCCAAATCTTCGAAGTTTGAATGAAAATAAATTGTGAATATTGTCCCTATGAAATGAAAACTACAGATCGGCTACCGTGTTTTATGCCGATTTCTGTTCAGGTCAGGTTCAGGTCGCTGGTCTGTTATGACTCAAGCTTTATTTTAGGAACAAAGCTCACAGACATCTTTATCTTTGGTAATTGTTGGGATATTAAAACCATATTTCCTGTTTCATTTTTTTTTTCCATACGAGACAGGGAATGAGGCATCCCACATTCCACATGATACCGAGTCAGAAACGTTCAACATGGTTAGTATTTATAGTGCTCTGAGTAAAGTCAATCAGATTTAAGACTGACTAGAAAGCTTGACACCTTTTCTGACCACTGAAAGGGACGATTCGGCAATTCCTATTGAAAAATAATACAGAAATCTAATCTCTTACCCTAACACCTGCAAAGAAAACACTTATATACACTACATTACTCCAGGAGCTTGACTGGAAAAAAAAAGTTCTACTAGGAAAAAAAACAGAAAGCCAGTTGGAGTACTTAATCTTCCTGACACACTGTTGCACGACAATAATTCAGAAATTATTATGTGTGCTTGAGCCTATGAATTTGAATTGCATGCTACAACTATATTTGTACGATATAAACTGTCAAAACCAAAACTATGAGCATCTCTGGATGCTTACATTCAAATATTGTACGCTGTTGATGAGCGGCTCTTCCATTTACACAGTTTTATATATATATATATATATATATATATATATATATATATAAATTGTCTAATTACAAATCTCTTCTCAGCCAAATGTGTCAAATCAGTGCAGAAATATAAGACTGGTCCAAACCATGACTGAACCCCATTGCGAATGACACTAATCTGAGCCCTGCGAAAAGAGTCATATGTTTGTGTGCTCAGTGCAGTCATGCAGATGGTCGCTTTGAGTATCATTTACTTGGACATTTGCTAAATGTCCACAAGACTGACAGATGCTCTACTTTAGGTGGCCACAACAATCGGCCGGAATCTATTACCAGCACATCTGTCACACATGACTTCTTGGCAGCGCTGACTTCCCGCTTTTTTTCCCCCCTCGAGCCTGCCTGTTTCATCAATCCTGTATCGCCGACCACCATATGCACTATCATATTGAATGTTACATAATAGAAGTTAAGTAACCAAACTGTGATAATGTGCATTTCTTAAGCTGTAGAGACTACCGTACTGCACATAGTGCCTCTAAAACCCATCTCACAGCTTGTACATGCTTTTAAAGTCAATGTTAATCACCTGGTCTTTATTTAATCTTCAACTGTCCAGTTCCTCTGTGTATTCTCTCTGTAGCCTCAGATTCCCATCCCATCTTCTGCTGTTCAAAGATTCAGTGCATTCTCTCTTCTCAGATGTTTTTCTGCTCACCCTGGTTGTAAGGAGTTTTTATTTGTGTTATCCTTTAGTTTAGAACTGGTCTGTGTATTCTCCTCGAACCTTTCACATCGACATGGAGCTTCTACCAACCTTGTCTTAACGCTGCTTCTTGGATGTTTTTGGTTTTTCCACACCATTCTGTGTAAACTCCAAAAACTTACCTTGTGCATGAAAATCCAAGGAGATTTTCCAAAATACTCAAACCAACCCACCTGGCACCATTAACCATGCTGTCATCACTGAAATCACAAGTTTGCCCCGTTCTGGTGATTGATGTGAAAATTAACTGAAGCTCTTGACCTGAATCTGCATAATTAACACCGTGCAAGATGAACGTACATGTAAATAATCACCTACTTACCATGAATAAAGGAAAAAATAATGAAACCATGCAGTACAGTGAAATAGTTTTTTCACTTTATACTATCTAGTTAGGAAGTCACGACACAGTGGCCTTAGAGAAGCTGCAGGTTAAACACCTGCTGGGGCTAAAACTCACAGTAGCCGAGAGCCTTAAAGACATTTGTACATACACAGTTTCAAGACATAGCAGATTAAATTGAAAAGTCTACTCACAAAACTAAATGCGTTATGTTCCATTTCACTTTCAACCTTCAGGCCATATGTCCTACAGAGTACGATATGAGCATGAATGCTTGGGGTTTTATCTAGCAATACCTTTCTTCAGTCATTTTTAAACATGTATACAGTTTATACACTATCTGGCCAAAAAAAAAAAACAATCACCACCTGGAATTAACTAGGCAAATAGCTAAGAGCCTTTCATTGGATAATTACTTCAGTGATTAATATGCTTTAGCTGGCAACAAGTTATTCAACCCTAACTGATACAATGAGTAGCTTCTCAATTCTTAAACAACCATCAAGCAAAAAATTACTTTTTTTTTTTTTTTATTAATTACTAAAACTTGGAAGAATAGTGGTGAACCATCATCTTCAAGGAAAGAAACACATCCTGAAGAGAGTGATGGGAGATCACTTAAACATTTAGTTGCACTCAAATCGTAAAAAAAACAACAACAGTACAACTCAATGCTATGTTTAATATTAAAATAAGAACATTTCCACATGCACAGTGTGAAGAGCACTCAAGGGATTGGGACTAAACAGTTGTGTAGACATTAACCCCATTGAGAATCTTTGGAGAAGACTTTACACAGCTTTACTGACTCTTTACTGACTCTCCCATCATCAATACAATATCTTGGAGAGAAATTTATGCGACTGTGGACAGAAATAATTTGGTGCGACATTGCATAATCTTATCGAAACAATGCCATGGCAGCAATCTAAAGCAAAAGGCGGTCCAATTAAATATTAGTGTGCGACTTTTTTTTTTTGGCCTCACAATAAACATAATAATAATTTTAATGGTTGAATGTTTAAACTACTGTAGGATTAAAATTTTTATTTAGTTGAAATAATTTTTATTAACTTATATACATTTCGATAAATTCTGAGAGTCTTGATAAATTTCCCCAAAATAAATGTTAAAAATATATACTTTTTATATGCAAATTTATCTTCCCGAAAGGCGTACATAGTCACGTGACCAGGGCTCATTACAACATTTGATAATGTATCATGGCTGACACAGAGTTGAAAAGAAAATGAAGCAAGCAAACTGATTCTGTAACGAATATATAAACATTAAGATATCAACATTATATATATATATATATATATATATATATATATATATATATAGAGAGAGAGAG
>JAQMYJ010000036.1:27840253-27860835 GCA_030014305.1 Clarias laeviceps | reverse complement strand
AAACTATATATATATATATATATATATATATATATATATATATATATAGAGAGAGAGAGAGAGAGAGAGAGGACATCACATATAGGACAGCAGGTGGAAAGATGAAGATCATGTGATTTTTACACACTAACTTAAGATATTTCGGATGCAGTTCGCACACTGCTCAAATGTTAGCTATTGGTTTCCATTACTGTTAGCTAATTAGCCTTACAGCTCTGGTGCAAAACCGCAAAACAAGTGTGTATGTGGAAAAAAATTACAAAAAGAAAACAACAGTAAAAACTAACACAGATTTTCTACAGTTAGAATGGCAAATTTCTGTGGGATAAAAGGAGGAACCACTTGACAGGGTGTTTTGATGTGTCCTAGTAAGAAAGTGGCATTACGGTTACAATGTTACCGCCCCAATATTAATTGTCCTAATACATTGACACTGGAGAATGTCCTTCTCAGCATGCTAAACAAACAATCATGTCAATGATTACACACATTTTTTAACTTTTTATGTAAAGCATGAATGATATAACTACATGTGTAAGTTGGTACTATGGATACTATAAATAATATCATTATAGATTACCATTTTGGAAACATTAAAGTCAAAACCATTATCAGTGGTGCTATTAAAGAAAATTATACAACAGTTATTTCCGCCCGAGCAATCTGATTGGACAAGAGACGGGTTCCGGATGTGGTGTTACTTTCAGCAAGAAAACACATCTGAGAACATGATTCATCGTGAACAGCTTTTGACTACTTAATAAATGTTTCTAAATTGTTCAGAATCGCATCTGAACCATCTGTCTTTTTTTATTTACGGCCACAGCAAGTGACCTAGCTTCCAACACAAGGCGGAATCTCAAGTCCCTCTCTAACCCCTGATCAAGGGCACTACTTGGTGTATGGAACAAGGGATTGTATACCATAGCGCAATAGCTTTCCATTTAGCATTTCCATTTATTTGGGACTTTATCCTGGAAGTTAACGGAGCTGATATCCTAAAGTGGAATGAGTAGAAATCTAAAAAGAAACTTATGTGTTTTACACGAGTGTTCATGACATCTACATTTATTTTCCTCACTCTTTGACAACAAAGTACCAGTAATAATTTAAAACTCAGTCAGTCGCTAACTGTCGGTCACCAGCTCCACCAATAGTGGAACCTAGTTATGTGTTGGTGAAGCAAAATAACTGGTTAAATAAACAAACAAATCATAATCTGTTGATAATAAATTTTATTGTACGGAACTGTGGTATAAAAGCAATAACACACCCGACATTGTGCTGTTGTGCTGGATATAGCACTACGGTGACACCTTCCGCACTCAGGCTGCCTCGTGTCTACGAGCCTATAAAAGCAGTGCTATATCCAGCAGCACAGCACTCCCTCTCGTGTGATATTTGCTAATCAATCAACTTTCAACGAATCAGAGTTAAAGCAAGCACTCTTGTGTAAAAGCTGTGGGAACCTAACAGGAAACCACGTAGATGGTGTCTATGTTTCTTAACCCCCTTTGGGGTGTTTGGATGGACTATTGATATTTATTGCTTCTACTTTCCGCATTTAGTTTGTATTAAAGATTTATAGCTTGATGCTAGCTAAATGGACCACTTTCCAGTTCAATGACCTTAACGAAAGATAGAATATATAAATATAAATATATAGTTTTTTTCTTTCTTCTTTCTTTAAACAAGTTAATCAGAATCTTGTGGCTTTCATTGGAGTTGGATTTGTGCTCTGACTTTATGATGCTATCAGCCACTAATTTAAAACACCACCAGAGGTGCTAAACTGGAAAGTCCATCTCTTCACTGCTGAAATCTCTTAACCCCATTAAAAGATTCCATGTTGGATTTAGTTTTCCACTAGGGTCGCTAAACTGGAAAGTGTTACCCTTGTGTTTTGTAGACATCTAGCAACAACGATTTTATACGATTTAAAAAAGCTGGGTGAAGCTAAATAAGATTTTTTACCTAATGAGCCCGACCCCATTTCCCAGTATTTGAACAAAGCTCCACCCCCAAAACTTATGGAGGATCGAGCAGTGTCAGCATGCTAACTCGGGGTTAACATTAGATCGGTTTTAATCACACTTAGAAATTCTGGACCAGAAGTCAGGTTTATAAAACTGTTTTTTTTTTTTTCTGGATTCATAATACACGTTTCACATGAGCTTTCTGCATGTTGTTGTTGGTCTTTCGGCTGCTCCCGACGAGGGGTCGCCACAGCGGACCATCCGATCCACACAACAGCTTGGCACAGGTTTTACGCCAGATGCCCTTTCTGACACAACCCTCCCATTTTATCCTGGCTCAGGACCGGCACTGAATCCAGTGGCTGGGGTTTGGGCATTGGGTGGAAATTGAATATGGGCCTTCCGCATGGCAGGCGAGAAACCTACCACTTCTACATCATTTTTTCAGATTATTTGTACTGATAAGAAATAATAATAATAATAATAATAATAATAATAATTGCACCTTTAACCAATTGAGTGTATTTGCCTTTTAGTGACGTCAACTACTGCGTCACGACACATTAACTTGTTCATTCTTAATAAATAGGAAAATACTCCTGAAGTTGCACCAGCACACTGTGCATACACAGCAGGTAAACACACACACACCTGTATGAATGCAAGAAGTGAAACACCGTAGCCATAGCAACCATAGAACAACACGCCGCGCGCGCTTCTCACCTGTAGGGTTCTCGGGCTGGATGCGCGTCCACGTGACCCGCGTGGCCGTGAGAATCACGTCGTGGCTCTTCTTACCGATCTGAAAGATTCCTCTTACAATCGGTTCGCTCCCGTTACCGGACTTTTCGTCTTCACCCTCCTCGGGGCGGAGGAGCGGCGGCGGCGCTGAGATCGCGCGTTTCTCACTTTCCTGCGCTTCTTCTCGCCGTTGCTTCCGTTTCTTTTTCTTCGCCGTGACACGGCTTCCTGAAAGTGGAGGAGTCTCGGCCACCGGTTGCTTCTTTCTCTCCTTTAACTCCTCCTGACTCTCCGACCACGCGTGGAGAGCAGTTATCGAGTTTTTTGGGGGTTCAAACATGTTTCTAATGCAACACGACTTGGCTTTTCGCGCCGCAGTTTGCCCCGGTCTTGTGTTGTTAATCAACGGGGCGTGCGCGCTCCCGCCATGGCCGGAGCCCTCCAGCGGCGCGCGTACCCGCTAAGTAGTCCTGGATACGGACGCGGGGACGCGCTTCCATCAATCACTTCACTTTATTATTACACTCTTCCATTTATACTCGTCCCATACAAATACAAACCTACAAACAAATTATTATTATTAGTAGTAGTAGCAGTAGTAGTAGTATTATTAACTTACTCCATGGATAACTTTCATAATAGGGCAGGGCTTCTTTTTGACCCAATGACTAATTTTATCTTCTAAGTTTTATAATAGTAGCCTAATTTAGAATTAGAAACAAACCAAGCTACAGTTTATTATTATAATACAGCTTTATAAAAAATACCCTAAATATGTTCTTTAAGTTTTATATCATAATTTTCATTTAGTTTTAGTTTAGTTTTCATTTTAAAACATATTGCCTGATTACATGTAGCCAACTAATCTAATTAGCCTACATGCTGTAACATTATACACACCCCTTGATTTATTTAGATAAATATGATAGTTTATATTAGATATATTAAATAGCTATTTTTAAATCCTAAATATATTTTATAGGTGCTATAACTTTAATTAAACACCAGTTATATGTATAAGCTATCGGTTTAGGTGGTGGTATTATCCCTGCCCACTATTCTAGTTACTTGCTGTAACATTATACATACAGTATCCTGATTTATTTAAATAAATATGATAGTTTATATTAGAGATCTATAAATAAATCCAAAATATAGGCTATAAGTCTATATAGCTGCTGGTAGTATCCCTGCCTACTAGCCAGTTATCCTAATTACCTGCTGTAACATTATACACAGCCTGATTTGTTTAGATACATGTTATAATTTATATTAGACATCTACAAATCCTAAATGTATGTCATAGGTGTTATAACTTTACATAAACCAATTATAGCTATATGTTTGTGTAGCTGCTGGTATTATCCCTGCCTATAGCCAGCTATCCTAGTTACCTGGTATAGCATTAAAACTAGTCTAATTTCCATCTAAATAAATAAATATTATATGTTATATGTATATTTAGATATCATAAACATATTTTACAAGTAATAAAGATGTATAATACATTTCTGTTGCTGATGGTGGAAAGCTTTTTTAAACCAAGCTGTCTGTCCTAGCTAACTAGCCTAATTTACATTTAGATGATTATAATATTTTATATTATTGTATAGCTGTATATCTATACTAAATATATTCTATAAGTACTATAACTGCACATAAACAAATTATATTTATTTGTGCATCTGGTAGTGTTAACCTTGCCTAGTGCCCAGCTATTCTAGTTATTTGCTGTTTTTATTATATTGAGTTTTATATATATATTTTTTGTATTTTGATCTCTTTACATGCCATCCGGCACATCAGGCAGTGGATACTCTCCACCCTTGAGATATAGCCATCATTTCTGTAGCAGTACTTAAAAGGTCGGGTTGCCAGCTTGACACCTGATTGTTATTCAAACACTATGGGCAATTTGGGAATGCCAGATAGCCTAACCTGCATGTTTTTGGAGAAAACTGGAGTACCTGGAGGAAACCCACCAAGCACAGGGAGACTTCATGCACACAGACCCTGAGGTGGGACTCAAACCAGGACCCTGGAGGTGCAAGACAACAGTGCTAACCACTAAGCCATCGTGCTGTCATTGAGCTATACAAATACCTTGTATATATATTGCAAGTCTGCATTATATCTTTGTTCAGAAAAAGTTTTGTTTTGCTATTTAGCCTTAGCCTAAGCCAACTAGCTTGTTTATTAACTTGCTTCTTGTTATGGTAAATCTAGAAAGTTGTTCAACATAGTTTATTGCTAATTATATTTTACTGTTTAAACATAGGCGGCACGGTGGTGTAGTGATTAGCACTGTCGCCTTGCACCTCCCGTCTCTGTGTGGATGGAGTTTTCATGTTCTCCCTGTAATTGGTGGGTTTCCTCCGGGTTCTCCGGTTTCCTCACACAGTCCAAAGATATGCAGGTTAGGCTAGTTGGCGTTCCCAAATTACCCGTAGTGTGTGTGTGAGTGTACTGTATATGTGTGTGTGCCCTGCGATGGTTCAGCACCCTGTCCAGGGTGTATCCTGCCTCGTGCCCTAAGTCTCCTGGGATAGGCACCAGGTCCCCGCGACCCTGAATACAGCATAAAGCGGTATAGATGGTGAGTGAGTATGAGTGAGAGTGTTTAAACATACATTGTGTACATTAGGTTAGACACGATTGTATACAGTTGTATCAAAATCGTAATTGATAAAAATGTTTGAAGCTAAATGAAAAAAATGGACTGTGGAAATCAATTCAAAATCCATGACCGTTATTTGTTAAAATTTAAAACGCTGCCGTTGATAGTTTTTTTTTTTTTTTTTTTTACCGGTGGCTAGTGGAAGATTTGTGAGCGATCCGAAATGTAAATGCGTAAACATGAAACCCGGGAAAGCTCATTTAACCTCCTCCCAGGGGAATAAAATAACTTCATATAGCCCTCCAAATCTAATTTGCTCAAATTAAATAGTCCCATGAACACTTATTAATGGATTCACTAACCTTTTTTTTCCTCAGTGGCAGTCCAGAGTGAACAGATGATAACTTATGCGCTATTATTTTTTATATAAACATTTCTCCGACCCAATATATTGATTAGAAAAAATACAAAGAAAAAATGTAAATCATGTTCCTCTATATCCAGATATGTGTTTAATGAAAAATGGTGAAATACACCGTGTACAGATGTCCATAAGCCTGAATCTGTTGTCTCAAAACTGTATATTTTTACAGCTTCAATTATTCAGTGATTTGTTTTACATAAATTAGCCAGCACTCTGTGATTAATTACCCCCCTGAAGGTTTCAATCTGAGACTCGGTGTTTAATTGGATCAGGTTGAATTGTGTCTATTTGGTCAGAGTTTAATGTGTGCTATCGGTTATTGGGTTAAAATATTGGGTTAAAATCCTAATCAGTTCGCTGAGAAAGCATTTCGGCGTGTGTGTGTGACAACCTCTAAAAAATAGATTGGCGTTAGGTTGTTTCTCTCTAATGACAGAGGTATTGGGTTATGCAATGAATGTCCATGCATTAAAACAGGATCATTTTCATAAATTAAGGCCTCCCCCTGCTGTAGGAACATCTGTGGCTCACATGCGCTCATTTTGCATAAATGATGTCTGCATGGATGTGATTGAACAGCAAATTGGGCAGAAGAAACAAACCATAATTATCTAATCGATATTTTGTAAAGATACAGACTGATATTTAATGCACATGTCGGAAAAAATTGGCTTATTCGAGAATAGATTTTTTTCCCTGACATTTTTATTTGTATCTATTGTTTTATGTGGATATATCCTTCCAATCTTTTTTTTTCGTTTAAATATTTTAATTCGGTTTTGATTTTGTTTAATTAACAATATATGTATTTCTCTTTTTCATTAAAAACATTTAAAATACACTTCATGTACTTGCGTACTTTAAGAATAGAATTTTACAGCCTATCATCTAGTCACCAAAATGACCATATGTTCCAGCAACCTGTCGATTGCAATAGCAACAATTTGAAAAATATATATATAAATCAACAAAAAAAAACTATTAATGTAATTATAATGTAATTATAAATATTTATCCAGAGCATCATTTCATCAGAATGTGTACACCAATATCATTTAGATCTGCCCCATTGTTTTTTCCCATAAAAGCAAAAAAAAAAAAGAATAATTAATAATTAAAGTATTTTTAAGTAAGATTTTATGCATTCGTCTAAAATCAAATAGATCTTGCACCTCGATCCTGAACATTTTTGTTGTTTTACCCAAGATACCGTAAGTAAGTAATAAGCAAGTAAGTAAGTAAATAAGTAACGACAAATAAATAAACGCTAGTTCTGCGTTATGCCTAAACAACTTTCACAAAAAAGCTGCAATAATTTTAACCAAGTGTGATAGAGATAAGTGTTTATTTCCATTTGGAAAGGTCAACCCCCTTTTTATGTGTTTTTCTTTTTTTTTTTTTACAGGGTGCAGTTTTCAGGTGATAGTCAAGCTTTTTAATATATATACAACATCAACACTTTTTTTATAACACCAAATCTTTCCCAGCACTCAGACAGTGTAATATAGTCCACCATTTCTTTCTTTCCTTTTAAATAAATGATCTGTCATTATTGTGGCTGTTTAAAAGAAGAAAAAAAAACAAGGGGGATTTTGGAAGGATGGATTTGTGCAATTTTGCATGATTTTTACAGTAAATGATTGATTCCTAAGGCAACGTAACATAGTCTTATAAGCACTTGCCTGCTGGTTTCACCCCCTTGTGTTTTACTAGAGTGACCATTGTTTTTTTCCGTAGAAAGGAGATGAAAACCAATTTTGTTATATAAAACATTAATGATCGGGGTTGGGGGGGTTGTATGACATGGCGCACGAATCCGACTTTATAAAAAAATTTACAATTCTATTACAAAAATCACAACAAAATAATTCAGTATGGGATAGAGTAGTATGAGTAGTAGTAAGTACATTAAGTAATAAAATGTAGTAGATTGAAAAATATAGCAATCTCTCTATTCATTTCTATAATTGGCCCAGTATATTTGATTAAAAATTGCATAGTTTATTATTTTTTTCCCAAATTATTGCTTTGTGATTTCTTGTGTAACGTGGAGAATTAACACATTCTGAATTAAGGTCACACACCTGTTTCTATCTGTGACCACGGTGCACAGTAGTGAGCGCATAGAAATCAAATTTACAATACATATAAGATGAAGGAGAGAATATGTGCATCCTGTTGTTTCTCCTTTCAAGGCAGTTATAAAGACAATAAATACATACCATAGGATTAAGCATATAATGTGTGTTTCTGAACAGAACAGCAGAAAAAAGCCCTGTAGTGTTGAATTGACACCTACACCGATTCGACGCGTGCAAATAGAAATAAACACGAAATTGGAAGCACAATGGCTTCTTTACCGTTTCCCTCGCCACAATAGCTAGCGTTTTTAACGCTATTTATGTATAACTTTTTATTTAATGTAAAAGTTTTATCTATGTATAATTTTAGCACCATATCCCAATAAACAGTATTTCAAAATTACTTTTGTTTGTTGTTTTTTTGTTTGACAAAATGCGTTATGTTGAAAATTAACTCCTGAGCAATGTATAGCTATTGTTGCTCCAACAAACTGACGAACCAGACCTGACTGAACTAGATTTCTTTAATTTTCTTTATTTTGTTAAGAATTATAATAATAATCTAATAGTTCAAAGTCTACTATTTTAAATGCTGTACATTGCCTGTATTTTGTTAGGCTTGTGCGCTGATATGCTGGCTGCTACATTTAAGAACACTGGCATGGTGTGTTAACCAACCAGCAGCAAGTATTCTGTGTATAACACTTTATATAGTAGTAGAAATAATAATAATAATAATAATAATAATAATAATACACATTTCACAAATGTAACACAACGCAACACAGGCTGCTGGCTATCAGCATGTTACCACACCCCTAACAAAAATGTACAGTTTTGGGGCTTATTTTAAACCAACGATAAAATAATGCGATTTCAAAATATAATATATACCAAATATACTGTTAACTTTTTCCCAAAGTAAAAAGTTTGAACACACAGATCACGTGCTCGTGTAGGCTAATCACCTGTTGAAATGTTATTAATTAGTCTGATTGGGGGGAAACAGACAAATCTACGTTCAGACCACATCTGGAGAACTTTTAGACAGGAGTAGCCTTAGTATACTGATATTTTTTAAACACCGTATTGTAGGTTTACACCATAAGTCAAGCATCTGGAAGCTTAAAGAACCAACTTGAACTGTGTGTGCGTGTGTGTGTGATGTCATGTCTCTGGTTCCTTCACGTGCTCGACTGATGAACCTACATCATCACTGTCTTCATGTCCAGCGCGTACAAATAATTTAATTAGGCTATTCCACGCATGCACTTTAGCATTTTGGACGCAGATTACAGGGCAACCCGTGCCAACGTTTTTTTTTTTTTTTTTTGGTTCTTTTGTGTTAATTTAAGTGTAGGGCATTTTTCTGCTGTTCTCCTTCTTTTTTGTTTGCAATAAGCCATAAACAGGTGACCATGATGACACGCACTATATGAATCGAAGTGTCTCTGGAAAAAAAAAAAAAGAAAGAAAACAAAAGTCCTCTCGAGCTCACGAGTCGTGGAATATGGCATTTAGTTGCGCGTTCATGTGAACGACTCGTTCATGATGAGAGTGACCCTCATAGGGCCCGACGTTCTCCATGGGTGGTAAATCGTAAAGCGCCGCGTGGTGGTGGTGGGGGTGGTGATGAGGGTGATGGTGATGGTGGTGTCCGGGCGGCGGCGGCGGCGCGTGGTGATGGTAGGGCTGCACGCCGCTGCCGAACGCATGATAGCTCTTCTCGAACTCCGTCGGCCCTTCGTGCTTGAAGGAGAAGTTCCCGTTGACGCTGAGCGGCGGGCTGAGCGGCCCGTCGAAGGAGGCGGCGGGACTGTGCGCGCAGTCGGCCAGCGCCGCGTCGTAGAACGGCTCCGGCTGCAGGGCGCTCGGCGGCTGCGGCGGCGGAGGCGGAGGCGGCGGCAACAGCAGCGTGCTCCCGTAGGCGTGCGCCGCCGTCTTGGCGTGAAACGCGTGATGCGGCGCGCCGTCCGCTGCCCCGTACGGCGGGCTCGGCAGACCGGGGCTCTGGTAGCAGTAAGGGTGCATACCGGCGTAGGACGCGACGCTCGCTCCGTGCGCATGGGTCTGCTGCTCGGGCAGGAAAGTCCGCGGGTTGAGCTGCAGGCACCCTGCCACCAGGTTAGTCGTAGGCTGGGAGAGACCTTTGCACAAAGCCTGCACGAACGACACCAGATCCGGACTCTCGCCCGATCGCAGGATCTCAGACAGCGCCCAGATGTAATTCTTGGCCAGACGCAGCGTCTCGATCTTGGAAAGCTTCTGCGTCTTCGAGTAGCACGGCACCACCTTGCGCAGGCTCTCGAGCGCGTCGTTCAGCCCGTGCATGCGGTTGCGCTCCCGTGCGTTCGCCTTCATGCGCCTCATCTTAAACCTCTGCAGGCGTGCCTTGGTCATCTTCTTCTTTTTCGGCCCGCGGCGCTTCGGCTTGCCCGCGTCGTCGCCCTCTTCCTCTTCCTCCTCTTCTTCCTCTTCCTCCTCTTCTTCCTCGTCCAGCTCGTGCGCGTCCTCGAGCATGTGCACAGCCTCCTCCTCGTCGTTCTCCGAGTCTTTGCGCATGGCCTCGAGTCCTGGCTTCTGCTTCTTATCGGTCCAGTTGGCGCTGCCGGCCTGAGACTCGATCATCGGAGTTTCTTCTGTGCAAGATTTCGTCATGATCCTGACACACACATGCAAACAAGCACAAAAGAACACACTTGGTGAGAGGAAATAGTGGATAATACTTTCCTATCTGCAACAACGCAAAGCACGCGTGCACAAAAATGAATAACACAAAATATATAAAAGATTTAAGAGTTCATCAAAAACTTGGAAATAGTGCTCTTCATTTTGTGTTACTACACACAAGCATCAACACTATTTTGTTACCTGTTTATCATGATTAAAATACTATTAATACATCAAGAATAAATAAATCTGCAGCTCGGACCATTTTCACCTTTTTAAAATAAAAAAATGAAAAAAAAAATACAATCGAAATATGTTATACATTATATAATGAAGATACACGATATGGTACGTTGTGCTCAGTTTACCTTTAGTGCTTGAACGGATAATTAATGGGCACCTTGAGTCTTGATTAAAAGTTCAGTGTCCGATATATACCTTTCTAGGAGCAACCTGGATGAATCACCTTTCTCAAGCGAAATTCATCTCAGCTTGTTCACTTAAGCCAAAGATGAAAGAGATCCCAGATTAAACCCTGTCATAACGTGACATCTCGTCTTCATCATCAACTCCCACAATTCCCAGTGCTGTTCCTAAAAGAAACACTGGGCACCCAGTTTCTTTTTTTTTTTTTTTGTTGTTGTAGCTTTACCTTTTCCTCTAACCAATGAGTTGGAAAAGGAAAATTACCAAATGCGTATTTAGCAGGTTCTCCAGGACCAGGATGGGGAAACAAAAACCCTGATCTGTATTGTTAGTTGCTCTGGAAAGGTTTAGCAACACATAAAGATGCAGATGTTTCTTCTTCAAGTTTTACTGATTAAAATTTTTGCACATGGATTTATTTTCCGTTAGCTCTTATTTAATTCAAATTATGTTAAATGTTGTTGCTTTTTTTCTATCAGACATACTATTTAAAAAACAGTAAATAATTATACAATAAAACAATCTAAATAAAAACTATATCTTTTTTTTTTTGTTAAATTGCGCAATCTTATTTTCAATTTTGGTCATAACAAGCTATATTTTCTCCATATATTTTGGCTCCTACATCACAAAATTGCATATGTCAAGATTATAAAATGAGTTTGAACATGTAATCTGGCATATTTATCTATAACAATCTTTTCACACAGGTGTGAGGCATACATCGAATAACCTGTTCATGGAGGAAAAGAAGCTATAAAATTATGTCCTAGCCATGATGCCATAGAGGAACAAGTGTTAACTTTTTATAATCATGCTTGATCTGCACATTTTAAGTGGTCTAAAGATGCACTATCTACACACAATAAAATAAAATACAATAAAAATAAAAAAAAACTTTCAATCAAGTGTTTAATGATAGATAAATAAATAAATGAGTAAAGATCACTGTACCTGTGTGTTGGGTGTGTGTCTGTGTGTGTGTGTGTTCAGAGTCCCGTTATGGTCGCTTCATGCCCCTCCGCATTTGAGTAGTGTGAGATCCTGAGGATCCTGAGGATGATGATGATGATGATGATCTAGTGGCAGCACGTGAGCGGGATGCTGCGCTTTATATAGGAGCGCCGATGATGCTGGGAGATGCGCGCGTGCCTGAGTTCTCTCTTTCCCCCCACACACACACACACTTCCTCTTGAAGCCTTGATTGGCTGAAGGGGAACAGCAGGCCCCGCCCTCTTTCTCTCTCTCTCTCTCTCTCTCTCTCAGCCCCGGCACGCGCCATATGGTCGACTACGTCAGGAAAACGGGCCCTGGAGCGTCACGTGACATCTTCCGTTCGCGTTCCCCGTGCTCCCCGTATTGTGGCCGAATGAAAGGAAGGAACGAGGGGAGGAGGGGAAAGTGGCCATCTGTCGCCGTGTTAGAGACTCCGCGGAAACCTGTTTGTTTGGACCCGCAGGGAGGAGTTTAACCCTTTAAAAGCAGCGGGACAGCGCGCGCAAATCACGGCCTCTCTCTCTCTCTCTCTCTCTAAAGATTCTCTCCCCTCTCTCTCTCTCTCTCTCTCTCTCTCTCTAAAGATTCACTATCTCTCTTTCTCAAGATTCTCTCTCTCTCTCTCTCTCTGTGAGTGTGTGTGTGTGTATCAGCCCTATAAACAATCCATATAAAAAAATAAAATATGAAAAATCACTTTAAACAATAAATAATAAATAATAATAATAATAATAATAATAATAATAATTATTATTATTATAGACATCATCATGTCACGATTATTGGCAAAAATAAATATAAAATACATATACATGCTTCACTACTGCTAGAAAAATTATTATCATCATCATCAACAACAACAATCATAATAATAATAATAATAATAATAATAATAATAATAATAATAATTTCATGATGATGTTTGTCTGTGAATTGTGCATGTTTGTCTGTGAATTTTTGTATTTCTGTGTGAGGATTTACAGCCAGTTACCTGGATATGTTTTGTCTTGCTTCACACACATGGACAGGTCCTTATCACATGAAATGAAATGACATGTGGTTGTGTTTATACTGTATTGTGTGTGATTGTCAGAATCGGCCAGAAGTAGAACCTGCTTAAGTTTGATTTTTTTAATATATTTTTTTTAATCACTCAAGCTGTTACTATATCCATATAGAATGGACATGACCAGACAGTAAGAGGAAAGACAAGTGAGAGATTAGCACCACTTGATTTAATAGTCCTTAAAAGATTTTACATTAGGTTGAATACCTAATGCTCTCAGATCTATGTCAAGGAACAAAACAAGGTTGGATAAATTGCAGCTATGACCAGGTTTAATCTGGAAGTTAGGAAATCCTCTTCAGTGGCCTGAGTGTTAATTACAGTCACAGGGTTGTTAGTTTTCCCAAAGGTTCATAGTATTAAGAGGTGTATATATAGCCTACTAGGAAGGAAGGGTGACATTATGAATGAGAAGAGGGCAGAGAAAAAAACAGGGCTCTAAACAATCTAAAGTATTCTGTCATATTGATTAGATTTTTAATCTACACTGAGTTTTACTCTGCATCCCAATTCAGATATGATAGTGTAAAGAAATAAAAATAGTTTATTTGGAATCATGACCCTGTGACATTGCTATTTTTACACATAGAGGTGCAAGAGCACATTCAGATGTAGCTTAATAGCTGTTCATTCATTTCTGATGGTCATGCAATTTGACTGAGATAGTTATAAAGTAAACTGAAATCAGTTTGATATGATCTGTTGTCTGGTCATCACTGAAAAGGAAACCATTAAAATAACCTGCTAATTTAATGATTACCACCATTGAAAAAGTTACATAATATGTCAGTCAGTATAAAGTGATCAATACTCATTTGATAAAAAAATATTATCCATGCATCTATACCGCTTATCCTATGTAGATTCATGCAGGGGTCTGGAGCCTATCCCAGAAATTTTAGAGCACAAGGCAGGGGACACCCTGTATGGGGTGCCAACCAATTGCAAGGTGAAAGCACACACACACTTATGCACACATACACACACGCACACAATCATACACTATGAACAATTTGGAAACACCAGTCAGTCTGCACTAAATGTCTTTGGACTGTGGGTGGAAAGTGGGTGGGAGTACCTGATGGAAAAGCAAGGGGAGAACATAAAACTTCACACACAGAGACTGGAGGCAAGATTCAAAACTCCAATCCTACATGTGGCAGCATGGTGGCTTAGTTGTTAGCACTGTCACCTTGCACTTCCATGGTTGGGGTTCCACCTTAAGTTTGTGTGCATGGAGTTGTGTCCATGTTCTCCTTATAATTGGGTACTCGCGTTTCCATCCACAATCTAAAGACATGCCGGTTAGGCTAATTGTAATAATCAAGAGCAGACAGTCCAGGTGTACTTTTACAAGGACTGCCCCTGGTAGAACTGCATCAGGCACAACTCACTCAATGGAGACCTTGAGACAGTCTCACAGACTGGAAAAGTTCTATCTTACAATTGGCTTGAGGATAATGGTAGGATGACTAAGTTCATGTGCTGGAACCCCGAACAAGCCTTTAACCCTCAACTGCTCAGTTTGTTAAGCTATCTGAAAGAATCTACATAAATAAACTAAGCAGTCTATCTACCTCATATGGACAAAAGTATTTGGCCAACTTGGTATTTATTGAATTCAGATGTTTCAATTAGGCCCCTTATCCCCAGTGAAGGGTAATCTTAATTCAGCATACTAAGCCTCAACTAAACTCAACTCATCTTGGACAATGCTATGCCTCCAACTTTGTGGCAACAGATTAAGGAAGGCCCTTTTCTATTCAATGTGACTGTGCCTCAGTGCACAAAGCAAGAGGTTAAAAAGACAAAGAACTTGACTAGCCCACACAGAGCCCTGACCTCAACCCCATCGAGCACCTTTGGGTTGAACTGGAACGGAGATTGTGATTTAGGCCTTCTTGTTCAACATCAGTGCCTGACCTCATAAATGGGCATGAATTCTCGCAGAAACACTCGAGATCTTTTGGACAGCCTTCCAAGAACAGTGGAAGCTGTTTTAGCTGCAAAAGGGGGACCAAGTCCATATTGAAGTTTATATATTTGGATACAATGTCATTGGAGTTTTGGTCAAACACTTTTGTCTGTCTATCTATCTATCTATCTATCTGTATTATACAGATTGGCGTTTGAGTCAGTGACCTCAATGAGTCATGTATATGAGCTGTTAGTGATGTCACTGAATGAGCTGTATAGGTGACTTGTCATGTAAGAAGTGCAAACTATGGTATGGCATCATGCTAACATAAAGCATTTAGCCATATAACCTGTGTGCTAACCTGTCTGCCTGTCTAGCAAACGTTAGAGATAATATCACATAGCTATTTTGGATTGTTAGTGTTAAGAAAATGGTTGAAAATAATAATAAAAAGCATGGATTTTCAGAAGCTAACATTTAAATTACACACAGAAAGCCCGCATATGGTACATTTAGCAGAATTATTTTAATGAAGGTTATTATTTTGAGAAACTGAGAGAGGTGTTGTGTACAGTCAGCCTGTGCAGTGTCTCTGTGCGGTTTCCCAGGCAACGGTTGAACGGCCTGAACGCTTTCGAGACCGGAAGTGCAGAAAGGCATATTGTTTCCTCGTGCTACCGGTCAAAGGTTCTTTGGCTGGTCATCTGCGCGCGCTCCTGTCGCTCCTTCGTTGTCATGTAAACAGAGCTCGTGCGAGCGGACTGCGTGACTTCAGCACCACAGAGTGTAACAGCGCCACGCGCTCACAAGCCACCCCGCCCCCCCCTCTCTCTCGCTCTCTCTCTCTCTCTCTCTCTCTCTCAAGATTCAAAGTCTCTCTCTCTCTCTCTCCGCCTGTCTGTCTCTATCTCTCTCTGTCAGTCTGTCTCTCTCGCTGTCTATCTCTCTGTCTCACTCTCGCTGTCTGTCTGTCTCTCTCGCTGTCTGTCTATCTCTCTCTGTTTGTCTCTATGTCTCACTCTCTTTTTCTGTCTGTCTCTCTTGCTGTCTGTCTGTCTCTCTCAAAATTCAAGATTCAAAGTCTCTCTCTCTCTCCGTCTGTCTGTCTCTATCTCTCTCTGTCAGTCTGTCTCTCTCGCTGTCTGTCTCTCTCTGTCTGTCTCTCTGTCTCACTCTCTTTGTCTGTCTGTCTCTCTCGCTATCTGTCTCTTTGTCTCACTCTCTTTGTCTGTCTGTCTCTCTTGCTGTCTGTTTGTCTCTCTCAAAATTCAAGATTCAAAGTCTCTCTCTCTCTCCGTCTGTCTGTCTCTATCTCTCTCTGTCAGTCTGTCTCTCTCGCTGTCTGTCTCTCTCTGTCTGTCTCTCTGTCTCACTCTCTTTGTCTGTCTGTCTCTCTCGCTATCTGTCTCTTTGTCTCACTCTCTTTGTCTGTCTGTCTCTCCTGCTGTCTGCTTGTCTCGCTCTCTCTCAAAATTCAAGACTCAAAGTCTCTCTCCGCCTGTCTGTCAGCCTGTCTCTCTCTGTCTGTCTGTCTGTCTGTCTGTCTGTCTCTGTCTCTATCTCTCTCTCTCTCGCTGTCTGTCTGTCTTTCTCACTGTCTGCCTGTCTCTCTCTGTTTCTATCTCTCTGTCTCTCTCTCACTCTCACTGTCTGTCTGTCTGTCTGTCTTTCTTTGTCTGTCTGTCTCTCTGTCTTACGCTCTTTGTCTGTCTCTCTCTCTCTCTGTCTGACTGTCTCTCTCTCTGTTTCTATCTCTCTGACTGTCTGAGAGAAAGGAGACAGGTGGTTATTACAATTTTTTCCAGAAAAAGCAAAATGCACAAGACCATTGCAACACAACTACAGACCCATGACCATAGAATATCAGGCTATGAGAAAGACTTGAACTGTAATGGGGGCGAATGGAGAAAAAAAAATCCACTGAACTAAGATTTTTTAAAGAGGATGAGGTTTGCAGTTAGTGGGAGCTACAATTATTTTCTTTTGAATGTGTGTGTGTGTGTGTATGTGTGTGTGTGTGTGTGTCTCTCTCTCACTCTCAGTTCAGTTCAGTTCAGTTCAGCAGTGCTTCATTGGCATGAATGTAAAAAAATTCCAAAGCAATGCCAAAGCAATTATATAAGGTAGATTACATTGTGAATAACATAAAAACAGTGGGTAAACAATAACAACAACAAAAAACAAAACTATCAGTAACTGAACAGTAGAGATGTTAAATTCTGACTAGTTGGCGTTAGGGATATGCAATGTGTCCTACTGTCTACAATGTTTGCAGTGAAGGTGTGCCATACAGTATTTGTTGATATTTTTGACAGCAGAAGTTACTCACTTTAGGGCCCGATAGCAGTGTAGTCCGGACTGGGTTTGGGTCTGACTGCCCCAGTGCTCCAGATACACTCTCCTCATCTGTTCAGTAACTTGACTAACTCGACTCGATGATTAGTCTGTGATGAACAGTGCTGGTGGGAGATTGCAGTATGTTAGGGGTTAGTGTGTTAGTGAGTCTCACAACAAGCTGACAGAGGGGACTGGCTTTATGGCTGAGCTCTTGGGTTTCAGTGTTTCAAGTTCACACTGCAGTGTGTTTTCATTACTCAATTTAAGATATTCATAGAATTTTAGTGCTCTTTTTTTGTATGGCTATAATCAGTGGGAAACTCTCTATTTCTCAATTTCTTATTCTTTAACATTTCCACTGAATTTCTTTCTTGCTTGCTCTCTCTCTTTCCCTCTCACTCACTCACTCACTCACTCACTTACTTTTATGTAAATTTATGCATATATTTGAAACATCTGTGTTGAAAACAACACCTGCTGTTATTTCCTTCCCGATATATAGTCATGTAGGACACAAATCTGAAATATTAAGACCATAAACAAACAAACAAACAAACAAACAAATAAATAAAATAAATAAAAACATAAAGTAATAATCATACTCTCTCTCAATTCAATTCAGTTCAGTTCAGAAGAGCTTTATTGGCATGAATGTTAAAAAAAATATTACATTGTTGCCAAAGTAATTATAAAATATTACTCTCTCTCTCTCTCTCTCTCTCTCTCTCTCTCTCTCTCTCTCTCTGGCTTATGTTTCTTTTATTCTTTGCTTTTTATCTATATTCTTTAATTTTCATTTAGGGTATTTATGCATAATAGTATTATCTCTATTCTTATTCTTATTCTTATATGAAGAAAGGAAGGAAAATAGAAAATGATTAAAGAAATAAATAATGTTAGAGAAAGCAAGAAAGAAAGAAAGAAAGTAAGAAAGAAAGAAAGAAAGAAAGAAAGAAAAAGAAATTGGCTAGAAATGTCATTGGGTTTATTAGAAATAAAAACATTGAACTAAACTGGAGAATAAAAAGTGGGGGAGGCAAGATGAGAAAAAAACTTAAAAGAATAAAAAATAGAAAAAAGATAGATTTCACATTTTACTTCTTATCAGGAAGGAAATAAGAGCAGGTGTTGTTTTCATTCCAGATGTTTCAAATACATGCATAAATTTACAGTCAAACCTCTTTTTTTTTTTTAATCCCAGTTCCATGCAATGCTGCAAACGTAAGGGAAAAAAAAGATCCACATGACCTCATTATATTTTTCTGATTCCAGTGGAATTAAATTGATTAAACAGACAGATAATGTAGAAAAAAACAATCATATCATACAGACCGCAGACAGACAGAATGCTAAAATCTCTTCTCCCCAAACAGAGACCACAGGCCTCCGAACAGATGCAAAACATGCAGATCCTCTAGTCATTAGTAGAGCTGTTGATTAGTTCTTTGGTGTTCTCATACCTAATTAATCATGTTTTAAAGGAACAGTTCAGCCAAAAAAATCATGATTAAAAAATGCTCATTACAGTTTTTTTTTTTTCATTTTTTATTCTTGACACTTGTCTCCTTAGAGGAGGACATAACTACAGACAATACAAATGTCATCATGAACCATCACCATTCATGAAGAAAAACCTTTTGGAAGATGAATGTTCATCGTTCCAGTACAGAGTTCCAAAGACTTGTAGAATTTATGAAAAACTGTTTTTTTTAGTGGCCCATCATCTTACTTCGAACACTTTGTGTTGGTTTAGTTGTGTTGGTCTTGATTATAGTAAAATGAGCAGAGTGACAGTATTAGTATTTCAGTATAATTAGCTTATTTCATCTCCTTTGAACTATTCAACAAGGCTTTCAAGTTTGAGCAAGGCTCCACCTTGTGGCCAGATTCACCTCTAAAGCTGTGTCATATAAGAAAGAATTCAATTCAGCATTTAACAATGAATACTGTCACGAAGCAGCTTTACAAAAATTCAGTAAATATCAAAATTACAGTAAATGAAATGTATATAATGAGCTTAATGATAACATAGATTAAAAGTATTAATGTACATTTACCCACTGGATGTACATTAAATAGCTTACTGGAAAGGTATAGGAAGTAAACTAGCATGCATATACTGTAGGTGTGTATAGGATTTTTGCAAAAACATATCATATTCCTGGATCTTACAGTTATGCATTAATAAAATATGAGACAAAGATTTATAAATGTTGCAGAAATGTTTAACGCCTCTAGGATGATCCTGAAACTTCATTATTTTTAAAGCATCCTTTAGTATGATTCTCATGACCAATCTGTCAGTGATTACAATACTGGTGCATGGAAATTTATAAGCCAGCACAAGCATTGTTTGTCATATAGTTTCCAGTAATAAGTTTAACCATTTTCCTTTGTCCTCTCTTATTTCTGCTTGAAGAACTGCCACTTACTGCATCTCAGGATATAAGCAATTTCTCAAATACTTACAGCAGACCATCATTCATTCTACAGAGAAAGTCACTGAGATCATGCGTTCTGATGTGTTCTGTTCTCCCACATGATTGGTTGAACGGATAATTGCATGAACAGGTGGGTATAAAGGAATTCCTATTAAATTCATAAGTGGCTCTAGAAGTACAAGGCTATATTTATAATTTTGATCTCCACATAGTAGCAATAATCACAGAATCAAACAACTGTTGCGATGGCAGCATTATTAAAGCTGTGACAAATTATCTAAAAAATCCAAATCAACTAAATCAATAACTCATCAAGCA
This sequence comes from Clarias laeviceps, assembly GCA_030014305.1. NCBI lineage: Eukaryota > Metazoa > Chordata > Actinopteri > Siluriformes > Clariidae > Clarias > Clarias laeviceps. The sequence continues at coordinate 27,840,823 of JAQMYJ010000036.1, read as the reverse complement.
GCATGCGGCTAATTTATAGGTATGTGAAGATTGCATGTACGTATCACTTCTGAACGTATAGACAACGTACATACGCCCATGAACCTCAGAGACACGTTGAGCCGTTCATAAATCAAACTGTACAGGCCAGGCTGAATTAATGAGTGCATAAATGCTGCGCCTCGGACCATCTGCTTTACCACAAACTAACAACTGTAATTAAATTTCCCATGAGATACAGACCCAATTTAGACCTCGGTTTACCTGAGAAAAAAAAAAGACACATCAGTATGTGTCATTAGAAATATAAAAATCTTCCCATTTATAAAACAAGTTGATGTTTTTATTATATTAAATGTAGCAGGATGCTAGGATGTTATACTCAAAACCAATCGTTAGGGATTAAAGGGATGCATTCTGTAACTGACAGATTTATCATTTCGTCCATTGTTAATAATATTTGGTTAGTAAATAAATAAATAAAAAGAAAATAATAATTAAAAAAAATAATAAAATATATCAGCAAAAAAAGAAACGTCCCTTTTTCAGGACTGTGTATTTCAACAATAATGTTGTAAAAATCCAAATAAC
>JAQMYJ010000036.1:27809039-27821407 GCA_030014305.1 Clarias laeviceps | reverse complement strand
AATTCTTTTGATTGTGTAAAGCTGCTTTGCGACAATGACAATTGTTAAAAGCGCTATACAAATAAAATTGAATTGAAGTGAACTAGATCAGTTTACATTTTTAAATCGTTTTCTTTATTTTTTTACTTTATTCACTGTAGAACCCCTTCAGATTTATTTATTTATTTTTGGAAAAAAAGGTAAACCTTATCAAAATTGTATAAGATTAAACCGGATCGAAATGCTGCTAATTTTCTTTCACTTTTGTATTTTAAGATAATATATATAGATATATATAGATATATATAGATATATATATAGATATATATATAGATATATAGATATCATTTGATTAAATACATGCATGAAGTTTTCAAATATCATCATATAGTTTATCGATCCCTTTCATTACTAATCATCAGTAAAAAAATCAAATCGGTCGCCTCTCTAGTATTCATTTGTTTCCTTACAGCTTAAATAAACAGCAAAAACCGGATTTAGGCTTAAAATAATAAAACATAAATATGATTAAATAAGTCCTAAGGTGAGATAAATGCGGAATCTAATCCACGGTTTATCCTTGTTCACTCCATACTCGCCTTTCCTGCACATCATCACCTTGATGCCGTCTGTACTAGTTAGTTAGTGATGTCATGGGGTTAATAATACGGCAGGAGGGGAGCACAGATAGTCGGTCATGAAGTGCAGGATTTCAGCAGGGTGTGTACAGAACTGTGTATGTCATTCCACTTCCTGTAATGTCTGCTTTAGTACAGACTGGTATGAGGGTGCTTTTACAGTACATTTAATCTTAATATTTGTCAGCACATGTGTCGGTCCTTAGTGTTTTTTGTTTCCTGAGTCAGTGTGTCTGTAAGCTGTTAGGGAAGTGGCGTAGGAGGATGGACAGAGATATTGCACCAGTTTTATTGCAGAACTTCTAAAACCGCACGTCCACTCTTCATTTGAATGTGACTTATTTGAATGCGGGTCCAAGTGACATTACACCATAGAAACAGCAATGTTCGCTCTATCAGTTTGGATTGAAATAAATGGGGAGATTGCATTTAGAAGTTTGGAAATCAGCTGGTATTAAGCCATCTTAGTTGTGTTTGATTAATATTTAGAAGAAAATATAACTTTTTAAACTAATTGATAATATGGCACTGGGGCTTAAGAGTTGGCACCGTGGGCTTTTCATGTTCTCTCTGTGCCTAGTCTGTTATCTCTAGAGAATGTGGCAGGGGGATTAAATTCAGGTACGAATCGTAATTCTTTTGTGTTGCAGATTGACGTTTTGCCGCTTGCACTCCATCATCAATTAGGCAATTATTTATTTTATTTATAAACAAGATGTCCAGGTCGAATCTGCTGTTTTTCAGCTTGATCTGCCATGATCGATCACATTGTATAGTGATGTGACCAGCACCCGATTGATGCAACAGAAACACATTTTTATGGCGCTACATTATCAAAAGTTGAGCACCTTAAAAACCTCACATCAGCCTTTCTGTCCAAACTCTGTGAGCGAATTAGTCTCGAAACCCACTCATTATACCAGTCTCGAAACACTCCGAGCGCTAATTAGTCTTCTGACCCACGTCAGAAGCTGCTCGTGTTCACACAAAAAGCTCTCTGCGTTATACAGTACTTGCCGTTGCTCATAAGATCAACACGCACTCGAGGCTTTGAAGGCATTTACGGCGTCAAAGGTTCTTTATATTCCTACAGGTGGCGCACTCTGAACTGTTCACAACTTTTTATTCCCTGTGATAGGAGTGAGAATTATTTGCCAAGTTTGTTTAGAAATAATGATTTTGGTGGATGACGGAGATACGAGCTGCTCAGTAACAATGCAGTTTTGTGTTTAGTTTAATTAAGGAACGAGCTGCATTTAATTACTCGCGTTTAATTCAGTTTTGAAGTTGTTGAATGAAGCTAAGGTAGAAAACTTTTCAGTTATGACGCATCTCTTTTAGATTTTTAAGGTTCAAGGCCTTAAAATTGTAACAAAATTGTAACAAAATCTGAACAAATGTAATATCAAATCAGGATATTTACAAAATCAGGTTCTTGGAGAATCGCAATATAAATTGAATATCGCGGTATCGTATCGGGAGGTGTCTCATGATCGCTCTTTAATTATCTCCAGTTTCTTTTCATTGTAGAAAGACGTGCCTTGTTGGCTGATTAACTTTTTCAAATTGCCCATAATGCATTTATAATTTATTTATAATTGTAATTACATTTAATTATTTATATAAACTCTGTGTTCTCCATGTTTTTCGGGTGATTTCTGTGATTCTTAGCATTTTGCAAGGATTTGACTTAAAACTTCTTTACGCAGTTATGACTGATATCTGAGAGTTTTTATGAGTATGTTTTCAGCTCAAAACAAACAAAACCAAAAAAACTATTATTGAAAAATTTTAAATTTGTCTTGAATCAGTCAAAACTCCAAAAGTATTAATTTCTCTCTTGGTTCTGACCCAAAAACGTTCTACAAGTCGCTATCGATTGCTGTAAGCAGGAGGTTTCAGCTTGGCAAATCGTTCTCATAACTGTTGCTAAATCAAGGACAGGAAGTCTGTGTTGACACCAACATCAGGCAGCTCTGAAGGTCAGGGGTCACCGAGCAGAAGATTTGGAGGCCGTCGACGTGTCTCGGTGGGAAAACGGACACTGCATGCATGTGCAGCTTGTCCTGCCACGGTTCTCTTGGTGCATTATGAACATGCACGCGGAGGAATCATCTCCAGGAAGCGAAGTGTCCTCAGCAAGAGCGGACGCCTTTTTCAGGAAGTGGACGGTCCAAAAACAATTCATCTCGCGAAACCCCAAAGGCTCAATTTGGACGCAAGTCACGATCTGAAGCAGAACTGCTTTTGTGGGTTTAAAAGGAAACGACCGTATCAGGACGTTCTTAAGGCACGGTTTAAACGACTGTTGCACGCAGCCGAGTCGAGACGAATGCCTGAGGTGACACCAGAAATAAACAGGTGTTGCGTGTGACATTTTAGAAAGTCGAATATCGCAGAAATGTGTCGACGCCATAGCAACGTTTATATACCCTGACAAACGATGATGATATTTTATGATATTATCGTTAATATAAAACTGTGCTTTGTCTTACAGACTGAACTTCTCTGAGATGCTGTTGTAGAGAACTAACCAAACATCTTGCGACCAATCAGAATCCAGAATAAGCATGTGCTGATGCAGCTGTCCTTGTGATAACAGGTGAGCTTTGTTCTTTAAAAATATGAACCATGTCCAGCCAGTCGCTGTGTTCTGCTCGGTTCCCTCGTTTGTCTTTTGTGAATTTGGCTCGCGGATCGTCTCATGTTTGCGTCACGCACGGAGGAAGAATTTTAATCCTTACTGACACTTTATATTCCACAAACAGTGTGGCATGTGCATGCACCAGGCGCGTTCGCGTCAAACCGGGATTTTTCATCATGCAGAATTGCAATTTTCTCAATCCCAAACTGATGTGTGTACTTGGCTGCTTACCACTCAGTTAAACCGTTCCAATTGGTATTTTATTGTACAACTCGCGTTCAAGTCAAACCGGGACTTTTGATCTTCCAGAAGAACACAGTTATGAGAGTTAAAAACTCCCTTTATTTCTCTATATAATCTCCTGCTACACTAATGCACTTATCCAAGTGTTTCACTGTTGCTTGGATGCCATTAAGGAAGAAAGTTTTCTCAGTACGCCGGAGTCGTGATCGGACTGCCTGTCTGAAACGCCGTCCTCCCCGGAACTCCTTTTAAGACTCTCATCATTCTGTCCTTCTCCTAAGTCTTCTTTAAATACCAATCGCATTTACATCAAAGAAACAATTAGAGAATGTTAAATCACACCCATTGATAAATCAGTGTACATTAAATAAATGGCAAGCAGAATGGGAAGAATACCAAAACAACAAATTATTTGAAATAACCCCAGTGGTGGGAAAAAGATGCTTTCACCCCTTTTGAAGTCGTGTATATATATCGACCATACAAGTTTAACCCATCCGTCTTTATTAAAGGGCGAGGAAGCTCCAAAATGTCAGTACTGTCGCACTACTCTGACTATGAAGCATATACTTTTGCCCAAGTTTTAATACCATAAGAAAACAATTTCTACTAGAAAAACTTTTTAAATTTTTAGCAAAAGTGCACCTAAAGAACCTTATGTAAAATCTTGTTCTTCTGGCCAAGGCCATGTTATAATGTGGTATTTATTTATTTATTTATTAATTATTATTATAATAATATTTTTTTTTTCCACTACACTTTAAATCCCTTACATTCTATCTATAAAATATTATATCGGTTTGTATAAAGTAGTTGAATGTTTAATATGTATCTGCCATGAAATATCCTGAGAAGCTGATATGGCAATAAATCCTAATACAAACAAACAAACAAACAAACAAACGCGCCAAAGTGTAAACAAGTTAAAACAAGTCCCGGTTTGATTTGAACGGCTCTCATATTATTTTTATTATTATTATATTATTATGATGAATATTATTAATGTTTGCATTATTGTGATGACATAAAGGTTTATATCAAAATTTTACCTTTAAACTGAATTCATTTTTATATTTATATATGAGGAATTTATACATGAGGAATTTATACAAGCGCACAATCCGTTGTTATGGTCCGTGCATCGTGTTAGGTTGGGGGGGTAAAAAAACAAACAAACCAAAAAAATCATTTTCGTTCAAACACTATTAAAAAAAAAAAAAAAAAAACTGTTCAAATGGTACAAACGTCTCTAGCGTGTGTGTGTGTGTGTAACTACAGTATGAAAGTTCAAACGACTCTCTGGCGCGTTTGAAATGTTTTCGCAGGTCTGCAATCTCGGCTTCATCTCATGATATATTGACACGTGGGAACCTTTTATCACAACACACCCCTCTCCACGCCCCTCTTCCAAGACCAATATTGAACCATGATACGAGGCGACGCGATCTTTGATATGAGGTCTTGTCATATTCAAAATATTGTTTATGGATCTGAATCTGATAATTTTGCTGTTGGTTTCGTGCCGAGCCTTTCAGTCACATCTGGTTTGTAATCATGTCTTGTGCTGACGTTGTGTACCTGGGATTGCAGCCAGGCTCGCCTTGTATTATTAATATTCATCATAAGGGTGTGTGTGTGCGTGCGTGTGTGTGTGTGTGTGTGTGCGTGCGCGCTGTCGATGAAATGAGAGTTCTGCTTATCTGCACGACGCTGTGTCTGGACAGCATTTTGTTCTTCACTGCTTAAACTATGAAATCTCCCACATCGTGTGTGTGTGTGTGTGTGTGTGTGTGTTTCTTTTGTGTATGCATACACCAGTATTACTCTGCAAATTTTTTTTTTCCTTCCCCTCATTGCTCAGCCTGACCACATCAAGCTGATGATTAAACAGTGTCATGTTAATATCTGTACAGGACATAGTGTAGAGCTCACGCTGCTGGCTCTCAAACCCTCTCACACACACACACACACACACACACACACACACACACACACGGTCGGACGCACACACGCACACACGGTCTCACGCACACTGCCTCCGGGTCTGATTTTGTCCCGTTCGTCGTCTTCTTTTACTCTGTGTGAAAAGGCTTTTCTCAGACGAGAAAAAGAAACAATGCTGTTTTCCCACATTCTTCTCCTAAAGATAGAGTTTCAGGTACGGTTAAGTGACCCGCCTCTCCACCTGAACCCGTGCTAACAGGGTTACAACTATGCAATAAATTTGGTCAGGTCGGTTATTTTTTTCATCTCTAGCCCAATAACGTCTTCTGTTTAACTGTAGTGATAAACTATCGAAATTCCAAAGAAATTTGTTGATTTTATGCTTAAAAAAAAAAATAATAATAATAATTCTCCCTAGTCTTCACCTTCACAGCATCTAAAAGTTAGCTTTCTTGTTGGAACCTTCGACAATTTAATAATGTATTCTTCAGTTTCCCGGAGAAATTTTATCAGGAGTCCTGGTTTGACTCGAACGGCCCTTGCTAAGTTTTCTGTACATGCTTTCCATGGCGCTGTCATCAGAGTGAAGTAGGGATGCATGATTAATCAATCAATCAATTAATAAATAATTATTTATACAGTACTGTGCAAAAGTCTTAGGCACCGTATTACAGTGTGTACGGAAAGTATTCAGACCCCCTGAAATTTTTCACTCTGTTATATTGCAGCCATTTGCTAAAGTTAATTTTTTCCCCCTCATTAATGTTCACGCAACACCGTATATTGACAGAAAAAGACAGAATTGTTGACATTTTTGCAGATTTATTAAAAAAGAAAAACTTATCACATGAACAAAGAGTGAAAGATTTAAGGGGGTCTGAATACTTTCTGTACACACTGTATATGCTGTACTAATTTTGTTATATACGTTTATCTTGTCTGCTTAATTATGTACAAAATCATTCAGTATTTCCATATAGAATTTAAAAATTAATAAATGCATAACACTACAGGAGAATATATGCATGACTGTAAAGAAAACAAATATATAGTACAAGACAGAGCAGTTCTCAGATGGAAACAAAAAACCTAATGTACGCTCCTGGGATTTGCATAGAAATAGAAAGGAGCCAGTGTGAAAAAGTTACCAGAAGAAACTCATATTCTCCAGCAAGCTCAGTAAAACCTAACAGCTGTTTTACTTATAGTTCTGTGTAAAAGTCTTGGGCACATACAGAAAAATGGCATAAGCAAAATATGTTTTTGAAAACATTTCTACTTCTATAAAGAGCAATAAAATAAACAGTCAATATTTGGAGTGAAAACTCATTGCTTAAAATCAGGAGTTTTTTGTGAGTTTTATAAGAAAACGGCAGTTAGGTTTTACTGAGCTTGCTGGAGAATGAGTTCTTCTGGATGTACATTAGGTTTTTTGTTTCCATGTGAAAACTGGTCTGTCTTTACAGCCATGTATATATTCTCCTGTAATGTTATTTGATTCATACCTACACGTGATCTAACTTCTAAATGATGGCAATTCCCTCACGTGTATTTCCGCATTCAGATCACACTATAGCTCATGGGTTTGACAGTTTACTTAGACACACACGTGGGTCACACAGTGACACAAAGCACTTTTTAATTAACCGATCAGACCGGAACTTGGGGAATGTTTGTCACACAACTCGATCATTCCATGTATGTCGTTCCGCTGTCACTCCTGTGACGTATAAGTAACAAAAGGAGGCAGCCCTAAGCCGGGGTCCTGAGCATAAACCCTGTGTTTTACCCTCAGATTTCATTTTCGGTTGCTCAGACTCTAGCACGAGGTGGCGCGGTGATGTGGTGTTTTGTTTAGCACTGTCGTTTTGCACCTCCAGGGTCTGGGTTCGATTCCCGTCTCTGTATGCATGGAGTTTACATGTTCTCCCCGTGCTGGGTGGGTTTCCTCCCACAGTCCAAAGACATCCAGATTAGGCTGATTGACGTTCCCAAATTGCCCGTAGTGTGTGAATGAGTGTATGTGTGCAAGTGCCCTGCGATGGATTGGTACATTCTAACAACCTGTTTCAACCTCCTTTTTTTTTTTTTTTTTTTTTTTCTGCTTCCTGTGTCAAAACTGTGTCACCTTAATCCGTACGTGTGAAACCATCACTGTTGCATTTAACAGCTAGAATGCACTTCATCATTGCATGTGTTAGGTTATATTTGTGGATTTTTTTTTTTTTTTTTTCTTTTTTAAATGCCATGCATACATACACTGCAGACAAAAATACTGTTCTCTACATACTGCCATCTGAACAAAGACGTTCATGTACAATTTTATTACTGATCGGAAGGTGGGGGGTTCAAGCCCCAGCACTTGTATCCTGGCTGACCCTGCACTCAGACACCAGCTTCCTAACTGGGACATGTGGGAAAAATCATTCCACTGTGATCTAAGGTACATGTGACACACAACTAAATCATCTTTATTACATAGAACTGTACTACATAGAAGTGTGTTAGGATAAAGTGATAAAGCCTTTGACAACAATAAATTCTGCACTGTAAATCATGTATTTCATTACCTAATGATCTCTATGACATTTACTTTATGCTAATAAACATAAAGTAATGCAATGATTACCTTGTGACCACCGGACACGGACAATCAAACTGCCCAGCTTCATCTCTACAGTATAATAAACGTAAAAATATGCATCAATCACCACACAAAAGAATCGTGGTTCATACCTGACTAATTATATTTCGCCCCCTTTTCGAAGTAAATATATATGGTCTTGTTAAGTATGTACAATGAAACTGAAACGCCTGGTTTCAGACCACAATAATTCATTTGTATGGTGTCGGGACTCCTTTTGCGGCCAATACAGCATCAGTTCGTATTGCATTAGTCCTGCACGGTGGCCAGAAAGATGGATTTTGAGCCGTTCTTCTTGCAGAATAGTGTCCAGGTCACTACATGATGCTGGTGGAGGGAAAACGTTTCCTGACTCGCACCTCCAAAACACCCCCAAAGTGGCTCAATAATATTTAGATCTGGTGACTGTGCAGGTCATGTTAGATGTTCAACTTCACTTTCATGTTCATCAAACCACTCTGTCTCCAGTCTTGCTGTGTGTATTGGTGCATTATCATCCAACATAGGATTCAGGATACAATGTTTGAACCATTGGGTGCACATGGTCCTCCAGAATGGTTCAGTAGTCCTCGGCAGTGACGCTCCCATCTAGCACAAGTATTGGGCCAACGGGAATGCCTTGATATTGCAGCCCAAACCATCACTGATCCACCACCATGCTTCACTCTGGGCATGCAGTAGTCTGGGTGGTTCGCTACTTTGGGGCACAATGCACAAGTTGGAAGTTACCAAGCAGTTTTGTGTTTGGCGACGCCCACAAAACTCCATAAAAGGATCAAAGGGGGGGGGTGTCTTTCATTAATTTTTTTTATTTGTCTCAATACCCAGAGTTTTCTCATATACCTATCCATCAACTGTAATGCCGTGTTGAAAAAGTAGGAGGGTTTAACAGGAAGTCACACAGAACATTAGGGAGTATACAAAACATTACAGCTTGAGTAATACCAGATCGGTCACTTGTAGGTCACTTGGCTGGTTCTAGTGTTAAAACAAGGTGCCACAGCAAACACAACTGATTATATTCAAAGTCATTGTACTGTAGCACGTTCTCCTTTTTATAAAGTGCTCTATGGCTTGCTTTTCTATTTTAATTTACATATTAAAAAATTTACTAATTAATGCCATTTAATACAAAAAACAGGAACAGACGTTAGGATGCAGTAAACTTTTTTTCCTTCACCATGCAAGTCCGTTTGGATCTCAAGTCAAGTCAAGTCGTCTTTTATTGTCATTTCGACCATATACAGTTCAGTACACAGTGCAACGCTACGGCGTTCCTCTAGGACCAAGGCGATACTGTACATACATGCAACATAAATGAACAGAAACTAACTAGCCAACTAGGACACCTTATTAGCTGTCTATCTAAGACAAACCAAAGTACTATACAAAATATATTACTATACAAAAGATAACACACAGTGCTACATGTGCAAATGTGATCCAGCTTGGTAATTGAGGCACAACTCTCATATAAACACACAACACTACAACCATGTTTTGGTATTAAATAAAAAGGGTTTGAAATTTGGTTCCATCTGGATTATTTGGGAATCTGTTATGTTAAGACTTTATGCTACAGGTTGAGGTGGTGTCATGTTGGTGTCCGCTGTCTAAGAATCTAATATGCAGATGTTGGGGTTTAACAGAATTTGACAGCATTCTGACAGTTTGGATGATCCAAGTATCGGTCATTAGATATCAGATTGTCTGAGATCTATGAGAAATCCATGGAAAATATTCAGATGTTATTCCACCTTGACTAATGTGTGTGTTTGTTTTGAATATTCTGAGAACTGGCGATGATGTCATCTAATTTTATTTTTAAAATTAAAAGTTCTCTAGCTCCCTGCTTGCTCAATGTACAAGAGGGTGTTCAAGTCAAACCAGGACTTGGATAACATCAAGGTAGAACGTTTTCCCGTACGCTGAAGCCATGATCAGACTGCCTGCCAGGTAGCCATTTCCAGAATGTTTAAAGGAGTTCATGGGAGGCCAGTGTTTCAGACATGAAGCAGGAGACATCCGGTATACAAGTGGTTTTCAAATGGCATCTTAGACAATTTACTTGCTCTACCTCCACTAATTTGGGAACGCCAATTAGCCTAATCTGCATGTCTTTGGACTGTGGGAGGAAACCGAAGTACCCGGAGGAAACCCAACAAGCACGGGGAAAACATGCAAAAATGGGAATCGAACCTGGCCGGGAATCAAACCTGGAGCATGTAGTGCACAATTCAGTACTTGGATAGTTTTTGTTAAATTATGGTGTTAATTTGATTTGTTTTAGCTAGTCATCCAAGTAGGTGTCTTAGTTGGCTAGTTAGTTTTTGTTAATTTATGTTGTAGCACTTTGGTCCTGGAGGAACGTTGTTTTGTTTCACCGTGTACTGAACTGTTTACGCTTGAAATGAAAATAAAAGCTGACTTGAAATGACTTGACTTGAAGTGAACAATTCCCACAGACGGAACTGAGTCTCTCTTCCTCAAACTGGCGACAGGTTTTGTCGATGTTCAAGGATCAGGCGCTTCACTCACTCGCTGAATGTTAACTGCAGTGGGTCCGTCATTCACCGACATACGGCCTCCTTTGAAGCGCTTCTACCATTCAAATGCTTTCCTGTGTACAAGTCCCAGTTGTCCTTGAATGCCTCAGAAAGAATGTCGAAGCCCATGAAATTTTGATATATCGTTCTGTCCCGAATCACATTGTGTACAGTATTTGCCCTTCTGTCATGCAGAGCTCTCCGTGACCTTCTTTTGTACGTTTTTCTTTTTTTTTTTTTTTTCATACTGTATAGCCTGAAGTGTGCTGTAATGGTTTTGTGTGTGTGTGTTCATGTTCTTTCCTGGCTCACGACTTCCTCTGCATGCCCGGGCTCTGTTTCTGGGTGCGGAGTAACACCATGTGCTGAATATAAAGTGCTCTACTGAGCTGAAACACACTGAGATAATGAACGCTCCAAATAGCTGAAAGAGAGCTTCAGGGCGCAAAGACGCACAAATGTGAAGTTTTTTTTTTTTTTTAAAGAAAAAACAAAGCGTTTGCACTTCCTGTTGTTACATAAGGCCTAAGCAATCAACAAAAGCTCAAACCACTCGAGCTGTAACCCTACTGACGCTTTCAAATGTCAGAATGAATTATTTGTTTAGAAGCCTGATGATTTAAACCCGTACTTATTTGCAGTACGTGTTGTGTTGCGTCATGTGTTTGTATATTCTGTTTACGTCAGTAAACCGAGACAGGCTATAGTTGGTGCAATTGTTGCACGTGCCCAGTATTTTTGTCACTGGATCACGCTATTTTAATCGGTATACTGGAATGTTTTTCAAGCACGCTATTGTCGTTGGAATAATTAAAAAATAAAAAAAAAGTGTCATTTGTCACAACTGCTTTTGAAAGGAGATTGTCTGGAAAGGCAGCATTCTCGAGCAGTGCTTACGCAACAAACGGACAAATTTAGCCCTTGATAATAATACATGCATGCAAACGTATACACACAGTGGTTTTTAAAATGGATTGTGCTAGATTGAATACCTGATGCATTTTGAAACAAGACTGGGAGTTAATCCTAAGACTTCTTTCAAAAGTCTTTTTTACTTTACTAACATTTGTTAGCAGTGACCCAGGACTAGGGTTAGGTACCGGGACCCGGCCCCAATATGGCACCGATATATCTATAAAACCAGTATGTACTAGATCCGAATGGAACTGGATGCCCTCTGGATCTCTGAAAAGGACGTAAGAAGCATCTTCACCTTCAACTCGCGTGAAAGATAATTTCCAGACTGAGAAAATGTACGGGAGCCGTAAAGCTCCAGCTGATCTTTGTAGAACGCGAGCGTCCATGTTTTCACATTCTAACTTAAATGCACAACTTGGGGAATTGTGAAGTACAGGTGAATGCAGTACTGACACTCGCTCTGACGGCAACCGGTAGCATTAGCTCGCTAAGCGAAACACGCTTCAGTTAAAATGGCTTAAGCTAAACGTCCTACGATGTGGCAGTATTTCACAACAAAGGATGCGAGAGTCAGGCAGCGTGTTGAACAGTTTGTGGACATCAGCTGTCGGTGTGGACGTCCCCGGCCCCGGTCAGACCCACCCTAGCAAAGTCAGGAGAGATCGGGTCGTATTTCCGCAAAAGAATTACTGAAACTTGGAAGTTGGTTTGTAATGTACCAAGAATACCAACTACTTTGCTGTTATTGGTGTTTTAGCAATGCTGTTATTACTTTTAGTAGTTTACTAGGGTAGAATGTAAATTAGTTGTTT
>JAQMYJ010000036.1:27749708-27781858 GCA_030014305.1 Clarias laeviceps | reverse complement strand
ATATATATATATATATATATATATAGTTTAATGTACAATTTGAAGAATCTGTCAGTTACTAAAAAAAGTTATGCCCACTTTTGCATTCCTTTTGGTACACCATTGTGTGTCTGAATATAAAAAAATTATTTCGTTGCATGGTGAGATATTGACGGTGTCATTTGAGAGAACTTGCTTATGACTATGAGCTTGGTCAGACTTTATTATTTATTGTTTGTTTATTTCTTTGAGTTCTGACTTTTCTCCACTGTTTTGTGGATGCATGTGACCAGGACAAGCACACATTGTGTGGGGTTGGGGGGGAGGGGGGTGTTTGCATGCTGGTGCTCGCTCCACACTCAGTCAATAAAACATTCTCCTGCCCTGCGTGTCTGAGAGACGGACAGAGAGCGAGAGAAAGACAGACAGACAGACAGACATGTGGCTGTCTCACTTCTCTGAGGTTTTATGGATATCCAGGAAAGCTGAAGTTTTTTATCGACGTGCAGGAAGTTGATCGATGTCACGAGGTTCAGAAGTCGCAGCGTAGACAGAGCGGAGTTTATTCTTAGCCTTTGAGGCTGGTGTGTGTCTGCGCGTACACGCATGTGTGTTTGCCGTCAGGTTTCTCACGCCGCTCGAGCAGTCAGGTGTCTGAATGAAACTGGAGTCTGGGAGCAAAAGGAGCATTTTGTAAGCATTAAATGTGAGTGGTTATGAATGTTTAAGGTGTGCACATGTTTTATCATGTACCTGTTTGTTTTTGTGTTAGTGCTAGATGAAACGTTTCAGATTTTACCCACTTAAAGTTGAAATCTTGCGCAATCTAATTCTTATGTATAAAGAAATGTTATAATGTTCTATCCTGATGTTGTAACACCACTTTATGGTTTACTGCACTTGAACGTTTCGCAAGTTTAACAGTGTCAAGGTGGAACAGCTGTTGGTCTTTTAGCTGCTCTTGTATAGTTCTGTTCTGTCTAATTATATGATTATGTATGTATGTACTGTGTATAGCGTTTGCTTTATTGATAGTGTGTTATCATGTTTGTCTTTCATCTGTCTTATTGTAACATTTAATGCCTGGAAGTGCAACATGAGCTCAATACATTGTTCATGTTGCGTGATATGCAGTGTTGCTATTCTTTATGAACTTTATAAGCAAAAAGTCTTTGTTTATCTTATCTTGAATAAAAATTTCGACATGCTTCCTTGTACTTAGGACAGAAAACTTGAAATGAAATTCTACGCAAAACTCGCAAATCTAAGTTGTACTAGTTTTTCTTAAGCTGTAAAGTAAATTTTGTATAAATTTCCCAGTTAGTAGTGTAAACGCCTACGTGTCCAGTAAATTATATGGTTTACTGTTGGATAAAATTGTGTAAGACGAAATTTCTCTCAAACTTGTTTTCTAGCGTATCGTCATGGATGAAGTAATCGCAAAAATACATTCTAAATAGCTTGATGGTGTTGCATATTTTAAAATGTTTATTATCAGAATTTAACAACTCCAAGTTGAACTTGGAGCGACGAAAGGTTCTGTTCGTTATGTAGAGAAGCTTCACTGAGCTGCAAATACACCTGCATATTAACATTAACATTAACAAACCCTTTTGTTGTAGTTGTATTTTGCATTCCCCTTATTTTAATAATGATCCTCTTTTCCATTATTTGCGTGTTGTGGAATTAATGTGGAAAGTACAGAAGGAGTACAGCATGACCTTGTGTAAACAAAAACGTCACAGTTTCTTGTCTAAATATTTTTGCAGTTCACTCAAGCTTCACCTTGATGATTAGCTGAAAAAGTTTGACTCCATAGAATATCCTGCCCATGTGTGTTACGTTCTTAAGTGACGTGTGCTTTGTGTGCGCGTGTGCTTTAGGACTCCTCTCGGAGCTTCTCTAGATGAGCAGTCCAACAGTCCAACCAAAGGTGAGTCAAACTCTTTTCTGTTGCTAATTTTTTATTTGTTTCTGGTTGGGTTAGGATTAGGTCCAAGCTATAATTAGCTACAATAAGCTTTATGAATATGAACCTTATGTAATAATTACTGTACATAAACAGGATGTATAAATGTACTTATGTAACCTGAACCTTATAGGTTGCACTATGCCAATATTTGCTCTGATGTATGTACACTACTATTTGCAGTACTGTAACTATCTATCTACAGTATCTATCGATCTGACAGGTGTGTGTAGCATTTTTAAAGTGTTCACTACACTAAATTGATTGTTTTATCAGATCACTCTTTTTCTTCTGAGCATTGTTTCTTTCAAGAAATTTTTTTCTTCAATGCACTAGACATGCCGATATATTAAACTTTTTTTTAAAAATTTATATTAGTTGCCAAATTATAGCATGTGTTACTGTTTGTACTACGCTCACTGATGTAGTCTAGTTTGTCCTCGTAGCGTTATTGTTCCTTGTATTTGTCTATCCTTACTAAAATCACTATTTGTGCTACACAAAATAGATCTGCTCCCAGCTTTTCTTAGGATATAAAAGGACAAAAGAAGGGAAGAATTGCAAACATCTGAGATGATGGGAGAATCATTCGATTGGAATTGTGGTGTCAGTTATGTAACCATGCCTGTGAGATGACACACAAGCCGTCTTATTTATATTGCACAATCAGAGAGGTTTTGTCACCGCTAAGCTATGAAGGCCGTTCAAGTCAAACCGGGACTCGTGATGAAATTTCTTTTGAAGGAAGGTGCAACACTGTTTGACACCGTTGATTACAGAAGACTTCAAGCACAATACGGTGATGAGACTCGTAGTCGCTGTTAAACAGCTGCATGTTGCAAACTTTTTAAAGACGTCCGTACTTCTGTGATCGACGATTGCGGCTGCGGTGGCTCATAGCCCAATGCAGTCGTTCCTGTGGATCAGAGAGAGGAATGCCTGATACTTGTCTCTTTGGAAGAGACACTACTGTCTGTAAGGAAGTGTACACCAATCATTCACCAACATCACGTGCACATTACAGGAACTCAGCTGGGATTTATTGCCACATCCCCCATATAGTTCTGAACTCTTTCCAAGCTGTTTCTACATGTTTGGGCCATTAAAGGAGTTCCTAGTCCCTGTTGCCAGTGTTTTAGACGTGAAGCAGACAGTCTGATCACGGCTCCAGGGTATTGAGAAAACCTTGATGGTATCCAAGCTCCCAAGTAAAGGGAGTTTACTTACTCTCATAACGGTGTTCCATAATTCTGCACAATCAAAAGTCCTGGTTTGACTTGAATGCAGTTATTTGTGTGATAGAAATATTGAACATGCTGTGTGATATATGGTTATGTAATCAAGACAAAAATTAATAATGGCCCAAACATGGGTTAAACATCACCATGTCCACCAAACCTCTGAAACCATGTCCCTTTATGACTTACTCTGTTTCGCGACTGGAATGTGGAGTGACGAGTTTACTGACCCGTTCGATAAACCATGGCATTTTTCGTGCAAAATGTCGGGGAATTCTGAACCGAGTGCCATGTATCGGATAGCGTCAGGCTGAAATGGTAGCCAGTTGCCCACACCCTTAAAACGAAGGGGGGTAGAAAAGGTGAATGTGATGCCAGGGCTCGGTGGTTCTCAAAGCTGGAACTCTGATGTGCAGCCAGTGTGTACATAATTGTTTTTGTTTGTTATTATAGTTATGGTGTGGAATGGTCACCTGAACTGAACGGTTCTAGCCATAAATCATTTAAGTGTGTTATCTAGAGTCTAAGTCTAGAATCTAATCGCTGATGCAGTGAAATCGTTCTATTGTTGGTCAGTTCATTTATTGGATCGATGGGTCAGGTTTTGATTTAGAATTGAGAATAGGAATAATAATAATAATAAATTATTATTTAAATGGTCAAATGGATAAATTTCTTAAAACTATATTACCACAATCTACTAGACTGGAGTGTGGAACAGATTGTTCAATAATAATAATAATAAATAACTAATTGAAGAACTGGTTGTATTTAAGTTCAAAACCGAATGAGCACAGTGGAAAGCAGTGATCTGAGGAACAAATGCTATAATGAATTACATTCAGAACCCAGTAGTTGGAGAGACGAAGAGGGGAAAAAAAATCCCCAGCTGGTGGTCTGGAAGTTTACTTTGAAGACTTCATTATTTATTTATTTATTTTTATTTAATCTAAAGGAAAATCTTTTTTGTATTAAGTTATGTTGCATACTGCTTCAATATTGCGTCTTTGAAAACATTTTATCCATTTCTAAATTAAAAATAATACAAGTTTAAAAAAAAAATAAAGAAATGAAAGAAAATCATAACTCTAACCCTGTTGCCTACACAGTCATGTCGGAACTGGTGTGGGGTTGTTTATCAGGAGTTATCGGCCCCTTATTTCCAATAAAAATTTTTTTTTAAAAACTCTTAATGATTCAGCATACCAAGACATTATGGACAATTTTATGCTCCCAAATTGATGGGAACAGTTTGTGGTCGGCCCTTCCTGTTCCAACACGTGCATAAAGCAAAGTCCATAAAGACATGGATGAGCGAGTTTGGTGTGGAAGAACTTGACTCCTTGTCCTGATGGAACACCTTTGGGATGAATTAGAGCGGAGACTGCGAGACAGACCTTCTCGTCCAACATCAGTGCCTGACTTCACAAATGCACTTCTGGAAGAATGATCAAAAATTCCCATGAACACACTCCTAAACCTTGTGGAAATCCTTCCCAGAAGAGTCGAAGCTGTTATAGCTGCAAAGGGGGCGGGGCCAACATCATATTAATAAACCCTATGGATTAAGAATTGGATGTTACTCAAGTTCATATGCGTGTAAAGGCAGGCGAGCGAATACTTTTGGCAATATTTGGCCTGGTATTACCAATAAGGGGTTACTGGTTGGACGACCCTGCAATAGAAGCAATTCTGGGTCCTGTAGAACTTTGTGTTTCACGATTACCTGTTCCAGTTGGAAGTAGAAGAGAAGTCTTTCTCTGGACAGCACGTTGGCATAGTGGTTAGCACTGTGACCTCGCACCTCCAGGGCCAAGGGTTTGAGTACGGCGTATGATGAGTGTGCATGGAGTTGCCATGTTCTCCCCCCTGCTTGGTGGGTTTCCTACAGATACTCCGGTTTCCTCCCACAGTCCAAAGACATGCAGATTAGGCTAATTGGTGTTCCTACTGTAAATTGCCTGTAGTATGTGAGTTTGGATGGATCAGCACTCCGTCCAGGGTGTATCCCGTCTAGTGCCCCGTGATAGGCTCTAGGCCTCCTGCGACCATGTACAAGATAAGCGAGATAGAGAATGAGAGTGAGTGAGTGTTGTTTTTCTGCTACAGATCTGCCGTAGACAGCATTTCTAAAATGAACACGGGGTCAAAACTATACATACAGCACATAATATTAATACAATTAATATTTTGGTTGAACAACCTTTAGCAAGTTTCAGCTTTAGCAGTTTCGCATTCTGGATAGATATTTCGTCCACAAGTTTGCGGTACTGTAGATTTGAGGCTCTATAAAGGTTGACGTGAGCCTGCTTTATCTATTCCCTTTTTAGCTTTGGTACCTTTTACAACGATCAGATATAACATCACAATGCAAAACATTATGTATGCCGGCTATTGTTTAGGTTCCCCTTGTGCTGCCGAGTCATGCTTTGGTACTTCAGGGCATGACTCCACAAGACCTGTGGGGGTGAGTGCTTTGGTGTTTGGCACCAGGATCTTTTGGGTGCAGCAGATCTTTTGGGTGCCGTAGGTTGTGGGGTGGGGCCTCCATGGATCAGACATGTTCGTCTGGCGCATCCAGCGGAGGCTTGATGAGATTGGGATCTGGGGAATTTGGAGGGCGGGTTGCAAAGCACCTTGGGCACTTTTGTACACTGGGTGTTCTGGTGCCTTTCCATCGTCGGCAGCATTGACATTTTATTTGGGGAGATGTGCGGCATCGGACCATGGGCAGGGGTGAGCCTTGGGTGCCCTTGAACCCAGTTGACTGGTATAAAGTTGAAAAGCAATGTTAATGCTATGTGGTGTTAAATGTTATGTCTGATTGCTGTATAGTACTTTTACTTCAACACCGGTTTAAGAGCAACTAGTTTGGTTGCGAAAAATGCAAAACGCATACTTGGAAAAACAACAAGCAACGGAATTAAAACAAATATTCTTTTATAACGCTGCCTTACAGTTTATGAATAAGGAAGTTGGTTTAACTGAACTTTGTAAGTGCTGAACATATAGTATGTTTTAGAAAAATATATCCATATTAAACATATTGTCCTGCGTTTATGGTTTCCAACAAACATTTATTCATCAGTTTAACCCAGATATGAGATCCTTTCTGAAATGCTGGATCTTTAGACATGTATAGACATGTGCGTGAATGTGAGAGCGTGTGTGTGTGAGCTGCAGTTGCGGTAAATAAATTTCTACACGGGAAAAAGGAGTGGCCGAAACAGCGACGGGAAGATTGAAGCAACAGTTCGTGCTGAACCTGTTCTTCAGAGGGGTTTCTGATCTGCAGGCAGTGATGTGAGGATCGTGGGTAAAGTGATAATAAAAGCTTACCGATTATTCTTGTGTGTTTCTGCTTGTGAAATGCACGGCATGGTTGTTTGTCATGCTTCTTACTGATCTTTGACATTGTGATTAGTGACAAGAACACAGCGGTACCAGGATCAGACAGGGTTAAGGGCATCGTTCAAGGGCTCAAAGGCAGCAACTGTAACTGTAGGAATAAAACACTTAGGGTCTTGCTGTTACTGTATAGGAAAATAATCAATGACGCTCTGGTGTGATCCAGCCCAACACTAAACAGAGTTAATGTTACCATCCAAAAGTTTTTGCAGCGACATGTCACAAATTGTTTTATTCCTGTTGTGCTGAAGACTTTTGCCAACTCGAACACTTTTTCATTTATTAAAGACCGACGTGTGGATAAACTTCTTTAAAGTACTGATAATGAAGACTTTCTCCATATACTGAGTAGTAAATAATGTTGACACGGTGGCTTAGTGGTTAGTACTGTCGACTTGCACCTCCAGGGTCTGGGTTCGATTCCCGCCTGGGGGAGTTTGCATGTTCTCCCCATGCTGGTTGGGATTTCTCCGGGTATTTCGTTTTCCTCCCACAATGCAAAGACTTGCAGATTAGGCTAATTGATGTTCCCAAATTGTGTAGTGAGTGACTGTTGACTGGAGGTCCCACCACAGTAACCCTTGGCCTCCACAATCCCTCGTTGGACTACAGAGGTTCCTAGATGGATGGATGATAAAAAAAAAAAAAAAATTATTATGCATAACTTAATTTGCACAATAAAGTTGAATTTAATTGAATCTAAATAACTGTAAATATTAATGCACTTATTCTAATGTTACTATGGAAACAGTAACATTTATTTTATTTATCAAGGTTTCTGACGAATCAGATTGAAGTTTAATTGGTTTTCATAATAAGCGAAGCTCTTTTCTTGTTGTTGTTACGACCACCATAAACTTCAGTTATGAGGACCCACTAAAACTTTAATATTTTTTTTAATCATATTGTTTTTTTGGTAAAATTGGCTAATTGCATTTGCTTGCTAATTTTTGATTTTAAGTGTAATCATTGACAAAATGGACAAAGAGCGGGCTCTATTTATTTATAAAAATAAAAACAAGCAAATGAGTATATTTTTATAGTAATAAATAACAAGCTAAATAATAATAATAGTTCTTTTTATGTATTTTGCAAAATTGAAGCGAGTTCGAAGGTTAAAGAGTTCAGGCAAAAAATTCAACTTGCACAGTTTTAGTGAACACATGACTGTGTGTTTGGTTCAAGTGCAAACTAAGCATTTTTATCATGTTTTTCACCGACTCATTACTGTTTGCTAACATGAAATTTTCTATCATGACCTCAATAGCTCTCTGATTATTATTATTTATTTATTTATGTTTTATTTTTTAACATTGAAAGCTCGCTGTTCAGTAATATCAGGGTTACGTCACATTCTGCCTCACCACTCCTTGTGAACTTTGGAGCTGCACACACACACACACACACACACACACACACACACACCATAAGGTCAATAGGATCGCTGTGCAGATAAGCCAATGACGGTCTAAACTAACAGTAACAGGGTTTTATCTTTGCGTGAAGAGTCGAATCGACAAGGGGAACTGCATGGGGGGCGGTGAGGAAATGTGATCTTAAGAAATAGAGAGGAGTTCTTCAATTGTGGTTAGTGTGATGTGCGATGGCAGCGTGTAAGGATTTTCGTCTTCCTTTGCTTTGTAGGACCGGCGAGGAATGGCTGTAGCTTTGAAGATGATTTGTCCTTGGGTGCTGAAGGTAAGCGTTTTTATGTACAAATGCAGAAAATACTAAAATAAACACTGAAATGGTGTTCACATGTTGTAACATGTGCCTAAAGAACACTGAGAGCTTTTTACAATTTTTGGACTGATTAATGATTTTTCTTTTTTTTTTAATGATTCAAAACGCTTTGATTTAAAGTAATAAATTAGTAGCAAAAAAACTTTTAGGATCATTCAAATGTTCACCAGCTTAAGAAATTAAAAGTTGCATTTTACTGAGTACATTTAAGAGGTTTTTATTAAAAGTGAATTCCACAAGAGGTAGCGTGGTGGTTAGCATTGTGACCTTGCTGGGTTTCCTCCGGGTTCTCCGGTTTCCTCCAACAGTCCAAAGACATGCAGTTTAGGCTGATTGGTGTTCCCAGGTTGCCCTGCGTGTGTGAATTCATGAGCCCTACGATGGACCGACACCTTGTCCAGGGTGTACCGTGGCTAGTGTACAGGATGAGCGGTGAAGAGAGAACGAGTGAGAGAGTGTGAATGAGTTCCACAACTGTAGAAACTAAAGACAGCTGCACTACGCTAACCATGTAGTGTTGCAACCCTGGTTTTTTTTTTTTTTTTTTTTTTTAAAGATTCTTCAGTTCTTCCTTAAAATGGAAAAGACCAAGATATGAAATTCTTTATAGGTAGAACTCCGCCCACTACTCAAGCGTGGGTTATGCTTTCGGGTTATAATCATCTAGAATAAGGTGTCATCTTGAAACCAAAAGCTTCGGAAACCATTAATGTACCAAATCTATTTTTAGTCAACTTTATAAAAACTGCATATCTTATTATTATAATTTTATTTTTTTTTGCAAGCCCAAACAATTTATGATTGGTTAAGTTTGGCCCTTAAAGGAGTTGAGGCGTTAGAGAGGAGGCGGGGCTTAACGAATGCCTGGTCAAATAAATATTCCGAGATCAACATCAGATTGATGAATCTTTATTTATATGTATAGGTCAATGTCTAAATGTTTACTAGGGCAAGTTTTAACAGTGATTAAAAAAAAAATTGAATGACGTTGTAACCATTATTATTATTATTATAATATCATTATCATGGTGGATGGAGCTTTTTCATTTGTCCCAGCTTTACCGATTTCCCCTCCGAGTTCCTGACTCAGCTTTATAGTTAGAACTAAAAATGCAGAAGTGAAATTAAATTCTGAACACTTAGTATCTTTTACAGAAGTGAAAGTTGTGTATCTGAAACAACGGTCATTCCAAACCTGGTTCAAGCAAGAACAGGACTAGATCAAATGAGCACATTACAGGTGGTAATTTCATACTGTACTTGGGTTAACACGGTGTAGACCGTCGATCTAATCAGAATCAAAGCGAGTTGGGATTTTAGAAAAACCTGGAAATTGATTTAAGACATGTCAGCTTAAATTGTTGTGAAATAGTTTGGAATAGTTCAATTGCCTGAAGATTTGTTCGCGTATTTAGGAAGTACGGTACGGTAGTAGAGACAGACTTTTGTAAGCTGGTGCAAATTGAATGAAACAAACGTGAAACTTTAATATCTTTACTTTTTAAACATTTCCTGTATATCACTCGTCAAATCATATAAGAAGCAGAAAACCAACATACGACTTGTCACAAAGTTTCCAAATGAGCCAGGAAGCTCTCAATCAATCCGCCCATGCTGCTTTTGAGGACAAAATCCGTCCCACTTATCTCTAATGCTACATTCTGGTTGGTCATGTGACTACGCAGCCGTAAAGACCGACACCCTGATCCACCTATAGACGAGTAAAAAAACGAGAGTAGCTGTATCTGTGACGGCGTACGAGTGTGTCTGCGGTCTCTAACCTCAGAAGTGGGTGTGGGAATATCTTGCCACTTTCTGCTCACATGTGATTTGTAATGTAAATTTGTGCTGTCTTGCTAAGACGCTGGTGAGGGACGTGTCTGTAAAGAATGACGAGAATCGCATGAAAGGAGGATGAAGTCGGAGTGTTCTCAGAGGGATATTTATCTACACTGTGTAGGACACTGTTGACTAAATACCGGATTGGTGTGTGTTGGTGTATTAATGTAGTATTAGTGTTTCTGTCATTGCCTGAATTTGTCCTTGTGTTTCGGTCACTTCTACACTTTCTGTCTTTCTTTTTCTCTGTAGCCCATCTACTCCACAGTGGCAGCGCCAAACCTGACCCCAGGTAAGGGTTATGACCGATTCAGAATATGACCGATGCTTCACTTTTGTCTTTAAAGATAAACACTTTATCGTGCCGTTTCTTATTGGGATCATCTTGTACACTAGTTAATCTTAAAAGTCTGTCAAAGTCATGTTGTCTAAACCCGTCTTCAGTCCGTAGTTCAAATTCTGCCTATGCTTTCTATGTTTTTTTTTTTTTTCCCCTCTCGATTATACAGTAAGCAGCTAGTCTACATGACTGGCTTTAATCTTTGACCCAGTCCTACAGGGTATGATTTCTAACATCCACCAACTTCCCTATTCTCACAATTTCCTGTCTGGGTTTAGTTTCCATTGAATAATTTTAGGCATGCATAAATGGAACTTGATAACCCATCATGTCCTCAGTATACAGTATGAACTCATACAAATTTTATTTAGCCGGCGTAGTAGTTAGTACTGTGGCCTCAAGGGAGTTTGGAGTTTGGAGTTTTTTCACGTTCTCCCTGTGATTGCTGGGTTTCCTCAGGGTACGGCGGTTTCCTCCCACAATCCAAAGTCATGCAGATTAGGCTAATTGACGTTCCCAAATTAGTGGAGGTAGTGCAAGTAAATTGTCTGTAGGATGAGATTTGAAAACCACTTATATACCGGATGTCTCCTGCTTCATGTCTGAAACACTGGCCTCCCAGGAACTCCTTTAATGGGACAAACATTCTGGAAATGGCTACCTGGGAGGCGTGAAGCAGGCAGTCTGATCATGGCTTCAGGGTACAGGAAAACGTTCTACCTTAATGTTATCCAAGTCCTGGTTTGACTTGAACACCCTCTTGTACATTGAACAATTGTTAGAGGCACTGCAGGGAGCTAGAGAACTTTTGAAATTTAAAAAATAAAATTAGATGACATCACCAGTTCTTAGAATTCTCAAAACAAACAAGTCCCCCAGGATAGTCTCCAGGCCTCCATGACCCTGTAAAAAAAAAAAAAAAAAAAGCCATAGTGACTGAAATCACTCGATAGTTCAGGACTGGAGTTTCCTACCGTCTACCTGAGCCTTCAATAATGAAACACATCTCCTGTTATACTGAATCTCCAGCCTCCTAACACACAGTATGACTGTAGATCATATCCCTGTTATCACCCAAATGAGGATGGGTTCCCTGTTGAGTCTGGTTCCTCTCAAGGTTTCTTCCCACTGCCATCTCAGGGAGTTTTTCCCCTTGGCCCAGGGACAGTCTTTTTATTTTGATTCATACACATTCACATTTCATACACACTTAAATAATTTCTTTTGATTGTGTAAAGCTGCTTTCGATAATGACAATTGTTAAAAGCGCTATACAAATAAAATTGAATTGAATTGAATCTAATCTATAAAGACCAACAACAAATGAGTAAATTTCATTTAAACATTTTGATAAAAGTACCACCACAATGATGGCCATAATTATTACTTTTATTTATTTATTTATTTTATTTAGGCTAGTCCAGTTACTTCATTGGAAATGAATACGGTCTCTGAACATCTTGCTTTTGAACAGCTTTCAAATGTTATCAGGAGGAAATGCACTGCCTGCTCCATAGTATGGAGAAAAGTCTGTTATCAGTTCATGTCTTTTTTTTTTTTTTTTTTCCCTTTTTTTTTCCCTGTGTCATCAGTAGCAGTCAGTTACAAAACCAGTAACAAGCCATACTGTATGTTGGCGAATGTTCACCGCGCAGGGGTGTGTGTCTGTTCTCTTTTTCATTTTATTCTCTGTTCCTCTTAGTAATTATGAAATGCAAGCAACGGAGAAGAGGAGTCAGTTCAGACAGAAGGATCGGAGCATGAACTCCACTGGCTCGGGAAAGAGCAGCGGCACCGTGTCCAGGTACACTCCACAACCAATTCCCCATATTCATGGACTTTGTTCTTTTTTTTTTTATTATTATTGTTTTTGGTCTGTCTAGTGGAATGTAATCTGTTCTTGTCTTTGACATGTTATAAGCTTTAAGTAAATAGACATCCATGCAATCAAATGCGACTGTTAAAGAGGTTTTGGAAAGAGGGTTTATATTGAGTCGAGCAAACTCGATGTCTAATTGTCGAATTTTTTGTTTGCTTGGTTGTTTTCTTTTGCTGATTTATTTTCTCCCAAGTTTTATTCAGCGTCAGTAGGGATGGGAGTCACCAGCCATTGTATCCCGATACGATATCGCGATTCTTAGGTGCCGATTCGATTAAAATTGTATCGCGATTTTATAAACATCCAGATTCAATATTACATTTAAACCTGATTTTATTACAATTTTAAACCTTTAAAAAGTTTGATAACGTAACGCCATAAAAATGCGTTTTTGTTGCGGCTCTTGCTTCTGCTTCTGCACCCGGTGCAGAATCGTTTATATCTGGGGCCGATCAGTCAGCCGACCACAGCCAATCAATCTGAAAACCAGAAAATTTTCGCCCCTCGCTGATCGACCAAAATTATTTTTAAAAAATCGATTGGGGTCAGTGTGGCGATAAGTGAATCATCACAGAAGAATTGCGTTTCATAACCAAATCTAATTGTCAGTTCCTATCCAGTTTTTTTTTTTTTTAAGCTTTAATTGTTCTACCAATATTTGGCACACTTATTTTCAAGCAGCTAACGACCAAACACACCTGGAGTAAGCTTGGGTCTTCCACCCAGAGAACAGGACTAGATATTCTTTTCCCAAGCCCCATTTATAATTACATGCTGTAATCAGGATCTGAGCTCAATGCAACAGGGCTTAGATTTACCTCCAAAATTGTGATCGTTTTAAAAAAAAAAAAAAAAAAAAGCTCTTTGTAACTTCTCATATCCACCAGTGTCTCCGAGCTATTGGACCTGTACGAAGAGGACCCAGAGGAAATCCTCTACAACCTGGGTTTCGGCCGCGAAGAGCCCGACATCGCCGCTAAGATCCCCTCGCGGTTCTTCAACACGTCGTCCGGTGCTAAGGGCATCGATATCAAGGTTTATCTGTCGGCACAGATGCAGCGCATGGAGCTGGAAAATCCCAACTATGCCCTCACAAGTAAGTCTCTGCTTCCTACTAGCTTAAAGATCTGTAATAAACATGTTCCTGGATGGTGAGAAGGAGAGAGATCTTCCTTTTTAATACTGTGGGTGCAGCTGCTTTGTTCCGTGGTTCACCTAACGTTCTACACATGTTCTTCATCTGGTAGGATTTTTTTAAAATGAAGAAATGGAATTTTTTTTGCTTACCAAGTAGCACTGTGCTGGTAAATTTTCAGGAAATACTTTTCTGGCATGACCAGTTATTCAAGGCATTTAGGTTTATTTGATCACCTTGTTGTCACTGTAACCAGATTCTTAGTAAAAGGAAAAGAAAGTGTTGGAGCTGGATGAAGATCAGGTATTAGTTGTTGTTTTTTCTCCACGTTTCTGAAAATCAAGTGCTTGAACAGCATTCCGGTTCGCAAAACAGCCCATATACGTACAGTCCATATCTACAGGTTGATAACAGTAATAAAACAGACACCCATAAAAGACATATGGATTTAAGGAACATCCTACCATACAGGTCACTCTGAGGGTCTACATTTATGAACTGTGGCCTGTGTGCTGTTTCCGGTAGAACCACTTTCAGGTACAGCGGCAAAAGGATGATGTAGGTTTTACCCAATAGTTTGGGTTATTTATTTCTTGAACAGCAGAAGACTTTAAGTTGGTAATTTCCATGAGTGTACAGCAGAATAGTGCTGATATGGAGAGGCCAATACCTTTATTTCCTTGTCTGCTTCATTAATGGAGTTGAGAATGTGTCAGTTTCTGCATTGTATTGTTTTTTACAACTACATTTAACTCTAACTGTAAAAAGGGGCAAAGTTTATTGTTCTATAAGTGGTCTGTACTTTGAGTATTGCTCATTTTGGAGAGGTCAAGCTTTTTATTTAACTGACAGTAGACTTTCTTTGTGTTCTAATAATGTGCAAAAAAATTAATAAATATTAAGGTACAGTGGTACCTCTGCATGCAAATTTTTATCATCGAGTTCTTAAGGCGAAAAAATTCATATTGCGAAACGCTTTTTCCCATAGGAAGTAATGTAAATGCAGATAATCTGTTCCAGCTACCCAGAAATATGACCAGTGTTACCAATTTGAATATGAAATAAATAGACGGAGAATCTTGTATAATCTTATTTTTTGATGACTCTTTGCACCGGATGCTTTAAAAAGCAATCTCAGTGGCTCCGTTTTCTTCTTTCTACCGTCCTTCATGGGACCCATGGTGCTATGTTTTATTGCATCTTGCACAAAATGCAAAAAACCCACAAAAAAGGAAACTTGATTCTTTCTTTTGAACGGCCCCCGGGGCCCAGACTACAATAGCCGGTTTTCGGTTCGGCTGGTTCGTTTGCTCGTGTGCCAAAAATGCAGAGGCAAATTTCTTTGAAGAAATTTCAGTTAAAGTGAAAATTCCTAAATCAGTTTTGTATTCCGAGGTCCCACTGTACTTGTGTTTGATAGAACCCAAGCAAAAATGACCTAGAACTAAATATGTCGGTTGCTTAAAATTAATTTAATGAAGCCTGTAAATAGGACTAGCTTCAAAATCACAAGTTTGAATCCGGACCTTGTCATAATCGTGAAGTCTGTGAGTGTGTAATTGAGTATAATCCCTCTCCTGTAGTGTAATTCCTGCCAAATATACCATTTAAACAAAGTATTGCTGTAAACATTGAAATAAAACTGTGTTCATCCTGTCTATGATCTTGTCCAAGTAACTCGTCTTGAACGCCGTTCAATATATGGCTCTTGATCATGACGCTCCTCTGTGGTTCTTCTCCAAACTGTTGCCGCAAAATCTGATGCACACACTTCAATAGTATATCTTGTTTTGTAGTAACGTTAAGAATTCCTCTTTGCTGGAACTTAGAGGTTCAAACCTGTTCCAACATGACATGAGGAAGACAAACATACAGTAACGTGGTGGAAATTAGCAGGAATAAACAAACAACCAAGAAAAAAAAAAACTGGGTAATACATCAGTCTCAGTGGTGCAGCCAACTAAAAGTAATCCTAGAAGTGTGGTCTTCAGAGAACCCATCTCTGGCCGATTTGTTAGGAGCATCAGTCTTTGGATTAGTTTGTGGGAACTGTTGTCAAGACTCCAACTGTACATTGGCTTGAGTTTGTGCATGATGCTCGAAGATGCTTTGCTACTTTCTTTGGCAGATGCGATCACAGTTCTTGGACAAGGCAGTTGAAACTAATTTTTACAGCCCGTGATGCGTAATATGTCAAAAATGTACTGGTGCTTTTAGAGAGCTTGAGGAATTGCTTTTATTACAGAGGCTTAAAGGTTGTGATTGGAAATGTGTCTCCGTATGTGTAGTCATGGATGATGATTGATCCTGGCTAGTCTTGTTAACGCCATGGGTGATTTGAACAACATTTGTGCCGTCTTTCAAGTAAGATCTGTAATATTTAAGTTGCTTTGGAAAGTATAGGAAGCTTAATACCCAGCGTTGCAATGCCAACTTTAATGACTGAAAACGGCAGACGATGGCATAATCGTCTTTCATGAGATCGAGTGTTGATGGAGGGAAAAAATGTGGTTAGTTGATATATACAGTATCAGCCGTTTACGAGTCGTTTACGAGAGCTGTTCGGGTTTGCCAGTTTGCCACCACAATGCCGCTCTGCTTGCTGGCTCATGTTTGCATACCTCTGGCATGGGGCGGTAGAACGCGAGCAGATGAAATCTGCTGAAGATACGATGTCTAGTTAACCCTGTAATTCTGTTGACATCACACGAGAAAATGAAAAGCCGCTGCAGAACTGAGCTGCTGTTTTCCCACAATGTCTTGTTATCTTTTCTTACATAACATCTGTGTCTCTGTCCCAGAATACACCGGGGGGAGGAGGACAGGACGGTGATCGCGTGTGTCGTTTACTCCGTTCAAGAAGCCAGTAGTTGCCTCAGTTCCGCGCGGGTCCGCTCTCGTCTGGTTTTCTTTTGAGTCTGCTATGAACGCTTAGTCACTATGTCTACACAGGAAAGTGGCTGTACAGACAGAGATAGCTGCTTGCTTTGTCATTTTCTGACAGCTCAGGCATTTACTTGGTATCTCCAGGAAACATGTACAAGTCGAATAAAGCGTGTTTTTTTTTAATCATTCTGCTTGATGGATTGTGTAGACATGCTTCTTGCTGAAATTTCTGCAAATTCAGCAGCAAATGATTCCAACACCAGTGCATTTGCAGCTGTTGCAACTTTCAAACAGTATTAAATCAAACGGGTTGGAAAGGCTCAAACCTAACACAGCCTTCTTCCTTCTTCCTCCCCTCTCCGTAGGTCGTTTTCGTCAAACCGAGGTTTTGGCCACCGTGGCCAACGTCTTCTCCGAGATCTACTCCCACGTCTCGGGTCGGCCGCTCCAGAAGATCTGCACCAAGGAGTCGTCGGAGCCTAAAGAGCCCGCTCCGCTCAAGCGCAATGCCTCCACCCTTAACGCAGTCAAGATCCTGAAAAAGAACATCACCCGGCCAAACCTCATGGCTTTGGCGGAGATCATGTCGACGCAGCCCGCAAATCCGACGAACTCTGACCCCGAGGGAACCAAGAACAGTGTTTCTGAGCCTCACTCAGATGGTGAGCCCAAGCAGAAGGTTAGCAGGAGGAAAGACTCGTCACTGGCGACAGTAACCGAGGAGTCGAATCAGGCCGGCGTTGATGTTTGCGATTCAGGCGCAGGGAACTCCAACCATGTTAATGGAGAACGATCGCCTTTGAGCGGTGCTGATAAAGCCGGGAGGATTCCGGATGTTTCCGAAATACCTATCTCGGTTAAGCAGCAGAGCAGGGAAGAATTTGCTGAATCTAAATCGAGTCCGATTCCAGAAAAGCAGAAGCCGGTCTCCTCCTCCTCCACTCCAGATAAAGAGCCCTGTTCCTTCCTGCCCAATCCTCACATAGCACATCTCCTCAACCAACCACGAGACTCCTTTGAGATGGAAGAGGTAATCTTTACATATGAACCCTTTCTTGCTTTCTTTTTTTTCTTTTTTTTTTTCCTTTTGTTAGCTGTAATTTAATGTCATGACCTTTTGAAAGCTACAAATAATGAGAGCGGAGGAACTAAAGTGCTTTAAATGTCAGGATACAGTAATGTTGCCTTTTGTTGACTCAGCTGCACAAAAGTATTCATTCTTTTATGTCTTTTTGTACTTAATTATGCACGCATGTGTTGGTCTTAGCAGCGCATATGGTGTTAACAAAATCTTCTACTTCAGTTACAGAGTAACGAGGATGAGGCGGTATCTGGGACTCACTGTTTCTCCAGAGAGGGCAGTGGTGAGTACTGCGCTACGTAATTTACAACCTGTTAACGGTTGCAGTTTTCTTTTTTTTTTTTCCCCAATGTATTGATCTCACGGGAAATCACATTGTGATTATTTTGACATATTGTAATTTTAACTATTAAATGTACCATTTTTTGTATAAAAACTATTTATTTTGATTTACACCAAATAATTGGGCGAATGATCTCATTAAAAGGATGCTTGTTAATATTTATTTATCGAAATCATTAACAAACTCTACATAAATTCCTGACTATACATATATTGTCTGTAGTCAATTGCATAATTTGTCTTATTACAGAAACGCACAGGTCCATATTTAGATTTTTATGCGATTAATTGTGTAGCATTATTTCATAAAGCCAAAACATGATATTGGTGCTAAAACTTGTCTCACCCAGGTGATAAAGTGAATTTTCCGATAGAATCATATAACACCATGTTTTATAATACTTAATCTCCTGATCCATGCTTCGTTTTTTGCAAATATGCATACACATTTATATTTTTATCAGATAAAAAGAAACACATTTCCTTAATACAATTTCAAAATCTTTCAATGATCTTAATCGTCATTCAGATGAATCATGGTCAATTTAGATTTCATATGAAAAGACACAAATCTGAAAAAGTGTATTATTCTAAATTGCAAAAATTTAAATATTGCTACATGAATATGACATGGTTACAGACACTACAGACTTTTCGCTTTTTAAGATTTTACCAAAAAACTATTTAAGCAACATTTTTTACAGCTTATATCCTTCTAGAATCTTACACCAATTTGATTATCAATACTTATGATAAAGAAATATTAATAATTAGCATTTTAAATTACTGTTTGAAGCAAAACAGTATAATGCTGAAAATGGGCATTTTTAGGGCACATATAAAATCATAGCATAAAAAAATCAACACTAATACTGCGTTTTGGCCGATAGCTTATGATGGATTTTGTTCACTAATTGACACCATTAGATTTTTATTGTGTAGAGGCTTGACCGATGGATGTAGATTAAATTTTCATAGTTTTAGCCTCGCCTCCTCGGCTTAATAGTGCGATGTTTGTCAGATCTCTTCAGTTTAGATGGTGTGCTTTGGCAGTGTATCTAATGGTCCATAAGTGTTGTATAAATATAATAAAGTGTCTATAGTGAGACTATTCCAAAAAATGATACGGTCACATTCACAGGTTTACAAAACCAATTCATGAAATTGCAGTGCCGTCATTGCACTTATGTATAATTGCAATGTAGCTTAAGTAAGAGATTCTTTGTGGCTTTTTTTTTTTTAGCGCAAAGAATCTTGAATAAAAATGGCTTTAGGTAATGCTACTGAAGAAGCAGAACATCTGGCTTCAGTAATCATGGAGCTTAAAGGTTTTATTCAGCCATCTGAATAACAAATATTATGTAATTGAAACACAAGTTTGACATTAACTGTTGGATTACAAAACTATCTTTTGTAAAGACAGATTCTGTTGGTGATTATGATTTGAATTAGTCCAACCTGCTGGCTAAGAGCACTGCTGCTAAAAATATAACAGTTAGACCTCTTCCTAAAACAGACATCTTTTTCCCAGAGAGAGAGAGAGAGAGAGAGAGAGAGAGAGAGCAAGCAATCCCATCAGATTCATTAGAGTTGTACTTGAGTAGTGGATCCCGATTATTCTCTTCATGATAGATTTTAGATATAATTTTTCCAGGTTGCAAAACAGGCTCTAATTTTTGGAACCAGAAAATTGGAACTGTACTTTCTCATGACGGGTAGCTGTCGAGTACCTGCACTAAACTGGCACCAACAGGATGTAGTGGTGCTGTGGCTGTTTGAATGGCATTGTTTATTGCCAACCAGTACCTGCACAAACCTTATTATTTTACTCATTATTTGACCTAAAGTTTATTTTCCATCTTTGATAAATTCCAAACTTCATAATTGAATAGAGAACCTATTGAATAATTTAACTGCAACCAAGATGGTTAAAGAAATGAATGAACAATCTCACATCGTTGTCAGTCCAAGCTCTTTTGCACTTGCTTTACACTGAATGGACTGCAAAGTCGCTTTTATTGTAGTCATGGTTCTATTCCCTTCATTCTCTTCTCTCATGTCCTTAGGCTTTCACCAAAAACCCAAAGAACCCACTGGGTATCCATTAGGGTAATACAAATGTGTTTGCAAACTCATCTCTGACAACCTCACACAGTCTTCCTCTTGTCTATTTTGTTTCCAGAGCCTTTCCTGAGAACAGGTAGTCAACAGTCAGACAGTAGCGGCTTTGCAGAAGATCCCTCAACAGAAAGCTCCACTAATTTTCTGAAGGTGTGTGATCATCAGACTATAAGGCTAAGCAGATTGTTACGTTCCAAGCCCCCCCAAATTGTATACCAGTCTTATTCATTTCACATAAGATATATTTCCCGCTAATTAAATAATTAAATCCAGAAGTTACTCATATCTTTTCAAGCATAAGATATTGAATGCTAATAATTGTAAATGTTAATGAATATTATCTTATAGTAAAGAATTTGAAGCCCTATAGTTGTCTTTTTGTGTTGTTGCATGGATTTAAGACTAACAGTTGCTATGTTGGACAAACAGCATTTTGTTTTTTATGTGATTAGGTTGTAACATTTAATAAACACTGTACCTTCAGCACATTATGGTAAAACATGAAGATTACTAAAGCAGTCATGTTCTGCATCAGGTCCAGGAGAGCTCAGACAGCTGTGACAGCGAAACAACTGTGACGTCTAACGCAGCTGGACCTGGAACACCCGGATCTCTGGAACACCCATCCTTTGAAAGACTGTTTGAGGATAAGGAGCTACTGACACAGAACAGTATGGGACTCTTTGGCCCAATCGGAGCTGAGGACGTCCGTGAACATTTGAGCCAACAGGTGCAAAAACAGACCACCAACAGGCCAGAGACTCTGGAGACTGCTGAGTGTGAAACAGAAGTGCACGATAGACTTAGTGGTTCTGTTATTGAGACAAGCTCTAGCACAGAATCCCTCTCCACTATAGAATCAGCAGATCCAGAGTCATTGAAAGATCTGGCTTTAGTACCGAACTTGCCTAATGCAAGGGCCGAGACGACCGCTGTGAGGGAACAAGATGTGGTCGTGGAGGCTGGCAGCTCAACAGAGATAAACTTATCAGAGTCAAGCTCATCCACTAAGTTAGACCCAGTGTTAGAAAATGTACCAACCCCAGGTCAAAGTTCAGATCCTGTTGCTGATTCCAAAGGTCATGAAATAGAGAACCTTAACGTCTCAGGTAAGGTCCGTGGTGCCCTAATTCGGGCCCAGCAGAGGACTATCTCGTGCGAGGATCAGAGGGGACGGGTTTGGATTCGGTCAAAAGACCTGCTGAGGAATCTGGATGAGCAGGTGAGGAACCCATTTCAAAGGTCCAGTTCCCTTCCGAACAGTCCAGCCCGAGTGGTGTCATCTATGCACATCCAGTTGGGTCAGGGCTTAGTCCGACAGTGCACACCACCATGCTACACCTATCGCTATGAGGAGGAGCCAGAGGTGGTTGCGTCCATTGCAGAGGAACAAAACAACAATGCTCAGTCCACATATCATTCCCATTTTGTTAGAGACTCAATCAGCTCAAATTCAGAGACAGCGGTAGACAGCACTGGAGTGCCTCCATATCCCATGAATGTCCCCCAGCATTTGACTCGTTCTACTAGCTCCCTCTACAGCATCCCTGCTGACTGGCCCTTGCGACATGTGGCAGAAGCTCCTTCTTGGAGCACCCACAGTGTCCCTGATCTGACCCAGTACACAGGGCTGCCACATACTGCGATTCCACGTCACATCCAGCAAGAACTTTCTCAATTCCGTGGACAAGCTAGCTCCCCTTACCAGAAACCCGTTAACCCTTCTAGTCGCAGTTATGCCCCCATCAGCAGCCCCTGCCCTTACACACAGAGTGGCTTTTATTCCCAGTATCCTCAGCCACAGACCTCACCATTTCCTCACCCTCTATACACACCACCTCATGTTTCATCTTTACCCCAACAAAACATGGCTTATACCCACCCACAAAGCATGCCTTACAATCCTTTAACACCCTTACACTCTCCACCTCCAGTTACCCCTTACGGTTCTGCATTCAATCTGCACATGCAGACAGGTTCCTATAACCCTCAAGTCCCTATTACCCACTCCTGCAGTGCCCCCTGTAGCCTGGCCTTTGGTAACACACCCTATCACCCCAGCATGCCTTACGGACATCAGTATAATTCCCCGTATCACACTCCGCCTGCCCCATTTTCCCCAATGACTGCTTCATTCCCATCGGAGACCCCGACTCCTCCTTCAACTATGGGAAGTACGGAAATGCAGCTGCGTCGAGTCCTGCATGAAATTAGAGGCACCGTCCAGAGTTTAGGCCTGGTGAGAATTATTTTTGTTTGTTTGTTTTGTTTCCCTAATTAACCAACCTTTGTTTCATTGGCAGCATTTGATTTGTTGTTTATTCTTTTTTTTTTTTATTTTATTTTTTTTTAGATTAACTATTTTCTCAAGATAACCTGACATTCAGCTAATAACATGGTTTGCATCAGCTCTGCAGCTTGTTACATAGCTCACTATTGACTTTAGATTAGCAGAACTACTTGATTAGCGCTGTTATTTCCCTAGCAGGCCCAAGTAAGCAGGAGGTTTCTGGTTTCCTGGTCGTCTCTCCCTAAAAGCAAACAACGAGGCTGACTCAGCATATCTTTGTGTGGAGTTCAGACCTGTTTCATGTGTGCGTGACATCCACCTAATCTCGTTTTCTTCTTAACGATTGTTTGGCAGGGTTCTCCTGAGCAACGCTATGGCACACCCTCAGGGGCACACAGTCCACACCAAGCTGTCCAACCGCTCTATGAGGTATCGATGAGCTTTCATTTCATTCATGTTTGGTTTATCCAGGCCAACCTGTTTTTCATAGTTTGGCAAATGTGCCCACTATATTAAGTGGTCTGACTGAGACATGACACATTGCACTTTTCATAATTTACCGTATATGCTGTTAATTGCTGTGGTACACTCCTATAGTGTTTGCATATTAAGCCTCCTACTTCCTCCTCTGTATTCATTGAGTACTGCGTAGGGCTGGCTGATATAATAATAATTATAATAATAATCTGCATAATTTTCTTTTTAAATTATTATATTGTCTTTTTTTTTACCTTTGTGGGGGGGGGGAAAGTAAATAATTTTTAATATGTTTAATGTCATAACACTGTTTCCTGTCCCTACTGACAGTTGGTAGCCTTTAAAATATTATATTTAATACATTTATTTTTTTGCCAATCCCTACTCTTTCATTTACATGTATGTCGTGCCCATGATCCTGGAGAAATAAAATTTTGTCCAATGGAATTATATACAGTAATTAGACAAACTAGTGAGAAAGTCTGGTCTAAAATCAACATGGTAACTCGATGTATCCTTTTTATTCTGCAAGGGTTGTTCAAGTCAACCTGGAACATGTTAAGTTAGTTAAGTTATGCCTTTATTTGTCACATATACAGTACACTACCACTCAAAAGTTTGGGACAGCACAACAATCAGTTGTTATTTTAAGACCTGAAGGTCAGCCTTTCTGTAATAGTTCTCGCAGGAACAGTATTGTGTCAAGTGCATTTGCAAAACCCATCAAGCATTATGATGAAACTGGCTCTCATGAAGACCTTCCCGGGAAAGCAAGACCAAAACTTACATTCTTAGGTGGCACAGTGGCTTAGTGGTTAGCACTGTGGCCTCGCACCTCCAGGATCCGGGTTCGATTCCCGCCTCAGGTCTGTGTGCATGGAGTTTGCATGTTCTTGGTGGGTTTTCTCAATGAATGAGTGCATGTGTGTGTGTCCTGTGATGGATTGGCACCCTGTCCAGGGTGTACCCTGCCTCGTGCCCTGAGTCTCCTGGAATAGGTTCGACCCTGTATACAGGATAAAGCTCTATAGACGATGTGTGAGTGAGTGAGTTAGTTTCGTTCTTTGCTGTCCTCTTTCTGTTCTGATCTGCATCTATTTGCATTGGTGATCTATTTTAAACCCTGTGTATTTTTTTTTTTTAACCCCATATTGGGTTACATCTGTTTTGAATGCGTGTTGCTGTGGTTAAGCTGTGTGTAGTAGGTTTAGGCTTATCTTAGTAACCTGGTGTTTGTTTAGCAAACATGATGACAAGGTCAGTTAAAACCTGTCCACTGGTGACTCAAAGCCCCAATGTCTTTAGGTCAAAATTAGGACAGTTTAAAGTACGTGATCATATCGTGTATTCAAAAGTTTTAAAATTAGATTGTACTCTGTCGTTTGTGCATACCCGCTCTCACCACGTTCGTCCCCTCTCGCTTGCCGCAGGAGCTGCAGAGACGGCGGAGGAACCTGAACGTTTTCCGGACTCAGATGATGGACATCGAGCTGACGCTGATGAGGCAGCAGTCCATGGTTTATCAGCTCCTTACCCCTGAGGAGAGGTGAGGAAATGCCCCAGCAGTGAGTCACTGTACCATGTGCTGATCCAGGTCTATACTTGAGACATTTGAGAAAAGTGAGCAACACAGACGTTTCCTAGTTCAGTAGCTTTAACAGTTCTTACTGGGCCTTTGTTTAACAGAGGTGAAGACACTGGTTTTTCATTCACAAAGGCATGCAGACACACAAAAACAGGAAGTACAGACACACACACACACACACACACACACACACACCGAGATAGATTGTACAGGCAAACAAACCTTATCATACACACATGCACAGAAAGCATGGGCACACAGACACACATGCAGAAACACACGGAGACACAGACACAATCCACAGACAGAAAACATGAACACAAACACATGAAAAGCACAGGCAAACAAACAGACAAACAAATCCACAGACACACTCGTGCATGCACACAAACACACGTGCAAGCACAGACATGCTGACGTAAAGCACAAGTACACAAACGCCCACACAGAGACAGAAACAAACACGCATAGAAAAACAGGCAAACACAGACTACGCTCTTTACGTAGATTTATTTTCTACGTTCTACAACAATACTGGAGATTTCAAAACTTTGAAATAACACATTTGGCATTACGTCATTAGGTAACAACAACAACAACGGCTAGAGTTGGTGTCAGTTGTTATTTTAAGACATGAACGTCAGCTGTTCTGGAACAGTTCGTGTAAGAACAGTATTGTGTCAAGTGCATTTGCAAAACCCATCAAGCTCTATGATGAAACTGTCTCTCGTGAAGACCAGACCAGGAAAGCAAGACCAAAACTGACCTCTGCTGCAGAGGAGAAGATCGTTTAGAGTCACCAGATTAGAGTCATTATTCTGGACGCCTTCAGCATTTTATTTTATTTTTTTTACAATGTAGAGTAAGAAATATAAGTCGAGGCACATGCAATTTCCTTCTCGAGCAATAAAGTATCCATCCATCCATCCCACCAACCACAAGAGGGTGCAGTTGCAGTTCAAAGTTTGAAAGGATGAAGGTATTGATGTGGAAAATGAACAAGCAATCAGAATTTATCTCTTTAAAATATGCAAAAAAGTGTTGCCAAATTTGCCTTTTTTTCCCCTACTTTTTATCGTACTTTATTATCCTGACCTCAACTGCGTCTTGTAAAAGATATTAGACTAAGTTTAGTAAAAATGAAGGTCTGTGCATTAATAGTTGAGCTGCAGTACGAGTACAGATATTTTTCGGCCTTTTTTTTTTTTATTTTTTACTTTGTGATCTGGCAACCCTGCAGCAGAAAGCAAGCGATCGTGCAAGAGAGAGTTTGAGTGAGTAAGAATACACTGAGATTTTACTCAAGAATGTCCAGAATACACAACACTCCAAATACAGTAAATAAAGCTATACAGAGGTGGTTAAACTCTGTAATTAATTCACAGTTGACATGACGTGGAGAGGAGATTCGTACAGATCAACTACAGTCTTACTGTACAACACTGGTCATGATTTGTTGTTGTTGTTGTTTTCTTTAATTCTGTTTGTTGAAACTGTTTGTGTTTCATTAATTTGTCTTGTATCACCAGGTTGTTGGGATTGTGCAGCTTTAAAAATGTGCATCTTGTTACCGTTAATAATTAATGTTTAATCCATTATTGATCTTTTTTTTAAACTTGTTCAAAGACTCTAAATGGGTCACTTGTGTTTAGTGGTTAATAATAACATTAATAATAATAAATAACAGGCATCGCAACAGAATAATAAAGTGAAAGACTGTCATAGGAATTCTGTAGACAACAGGATGAATCAAGCAGTTTATAAAGAGAAATAAAACCCTTTATGTTTTGTTGATGGTGAAGATGATGAGTTTTATTGTTGTTCTTCGTATGTTAATGTTATATTTGTGTGCGTCTGTGTGTTCTAGGCGAGAGGCAGATCAGCTGCAGAAGCTCCGTGTTGCTGTTCGTCAGGAGCTGCAGGAGCTGGAGCAGCAGCTGGAGGAGCGACTCCTCACTCTGGATGATCAGTTTCACTCGGCCCGCAGCAGCCGCCTCTACCGCCACCCACTGGTCAGCACACGCAACTTTCATCAATGCAGCCCACAAAAACACACACTGATGAACACGACAACCTTCGTGAATGAGAACACAATTATTCAGGCGATTTTTGGAACGACATGGTTAAAATTTCTTACTTTATTAGTTTATCTGAAATCACCAGAAATCCTTTTGTTTCAGACAGGAATTAAAGTCTCGTAAATATAAAGCCAGTGTGCAAAATATATACTTCATTTTATGAGACCGTCAGTGTTTTATCTTATTTATTTATTAATTAATTAATTAGTTTATTAATTTATGTCCTGTATCATGTGCTTAAATACAGGACAGTTTGTTTGTTTTTATTTATTTGACATTCTTGGAAAATTGCTGATCTTTAATTTTTTTTTCGGTATATAAGATCTGTGTTTTAATTTTTAGGAACTGTCCAGGGGTCAGAGCATGGACAGTCTGTCCAGCTCGTCTGCACTCAGAGCTACAGAGCCGGTGAGGAGGGAAACACACACGGACACACAAAAACGCACACAAAAACACACGCATGCACACAAAAACGCACACAAAAACACACAAACGCGCGCACACAAACGCGCACACAAAAACGCACACAAAAACGCACACAAAAACACACAAACGCGCACACAAAAACGCACACACGCACACAAACGCACACACACACGCACGCACACACAAAAACGCACACACGCACACAAAAACACACGCGCACACAAAAACACGCGCACACAAAAACGCACACACGCGTGCACACAAACACACGCGCACACAAAAACACACGCACACACAAAAACGCACACACGCGTGCACACAAAAACACACGCACACACAAAAACGGACACACGCGTGCACACAAACACACGCACACACAAAAACGGACACACACGCACACAAAAACACACGCACACACGCATGCACACAAAAACGCACGCACACAAAAACACGCACGCACACAAAAACGCATACAAAAACACATGCGCACACACAAAAACGCATACAAAAACACATGCGCACACACAAAAACGCACGCACACACAAAAACACACGCACGCACACAAAAACACACATGCACACAAAAACGCACATCAAAACGCACGCACACACACAAAAACGCACACAAAACGCACGCACACAAAAACGCACTATTTATTTACCAAGATAACCAAAAAAAACGCACGCACACAAACATACGCACACACATAAAAACACACACAAAGACACAGTGGCCTTCACACAGGATCTTGGTAAATAAATAGTTTACTATTTTAATAAAATAAGGATCTTTTCTAATTTCCAAATGTCTCAAAATTTCTAAACTTTTTTGTTCACGATATTATATGGGTCATGACGATATATAATTGTACAGAATATAAAACTGTGAACATTTAATCATGCAAAATGCTTAACACACTATATAACATCCAATAAAATAAAGCTTGATTAGAGCCTTTATTATTATAATATTCATCACATTCCAGGTGACTGATCTCTTGCGGGAGCAGATGTATCTCCAGTCAGAGCTGAGCTACGATGGTTCTGGTCTAGTCGACACACCGATCTCGGCTCAGTCGTCCAGGTCAGGGAGTCCGGTGCGATCCCGTGACCCTAAAGACCTCATCTCGCCTCTGTCGAGGAAAAGAGGTGGAGTGTATCGCTCGTCAGTCAGCCTAACACCCTCCGTCCCTCCGAGATCAGGAGCAGAGAGCCAGGAGCGAACAGCAACACCGAACACGCGACTACCTGAGGTCAGGGGACAAGGACTGATTTATAATGGTGTCAATTTAAAGACAGTGCCACGTAAAGGGCTTTACGCAGGTTCGATGATGTGGGGTCACTAGGATGAAGGGGGTCGTACAGCGCTACCTCGGCATATGAATTTTTTCGGCTTAAGAACAGAAATTTGCCTCGGCATACAAAGCATTTTTTTTTTGCCGGCCGCACGTGGGTTTGGGAGCCGTTTACTTGTTTGTGTCAGTGGAAAGCCAAGCAAAGTGAGGTTACATTTAGTTTTTTGCATTTCATGCAGGATTAAGTGAAGTCATACTGTAGCTCCATGGGTCCCAAGAATGTTAGCAAGGACCAGTAGCAAGGAGAAAAGGGAGCCACTTTCAGATCGTTTTTTTTTTTTTTTTTTAAAGCAGCCGGTGCCGAAAGGAATCATAAAAATTTGATGTCCATTTATTTCAGATTTTACTTCATTTACATGTTTTGATTGTTTTTATATGCAAAAATATGATTATTGGTAATATTTTTTTTGGGCGACTGGAATGGATGATCTGCATTTACTGTACATGACGTCATTTCTTATGGGAAAATGTGTTTCATAAGATGAGCACCTGTTCTGAGATAACAAGTCTTTATAAATATAAGCACCCAAAGATATGAAGGGATACAGTAATGACGTAAGGGGCCATGATAATGAGTTTGGTTTATTATATTATATACCATAATTATATTTTATAATATATCTATTAATTTTGATTTATACACTTTCTCATTTCATACAAACTTCCACAATTTCTTTTGATACTGTAAAGCTGCTTTTACGCCAATGCCGATTGTTAAAATCGCTATACAAATAAAATTGTATTGAAATGAATATAAACCCTAATCATGGGTTTATGAAATAAATTATGTGAAGTGACGATAAAGAGAACGAACCTAAAGGACTGTGACATGGTGATGTCTTGATAAAGGTTTATGGTTATAGGACATGATAAGGTGTATAAGACAAAATAAGAGCTAAAATTTCAATATATACTGTATTAACTTTGTTATTGTTTTCGGTGCAGGTCGTGGCACACAGTGTCTCGGACCGGGACGGCGATGCTAGAGAGCCTTCATTTCAGGAAGGCAGAAGAGGAGGAGGAGGTGGAGGAGTAGAGGAAGTTTCTGGAAACGCTCAAATGCAGCAGCTTATCCAACAGGTGAGTGCAGAACCATGTGGCTCTTCAACATAGAATAACTCACAAATCACAGCTGTACAGATGAGGAGTCAGAAATAGACAGGAAAGCCAGCATGAATTATATAGAAGAATATATACTATAAATTTTACCTTAGGAAGAAAACCATGATTTGCTAATTGTTTTTTGTTTTTTTTTCCCTTCTTGGTCAGCTTGTGAAATTCACGCGTTCAAACACTTCTGGAAAGAAATTGCAAGTGTTTTTTCAGGTCATTTGAGAAACGTAGTCAGTGCTAGTCTGTGTTTTTCCTCTCACTGTGTTATTGGCAGCGTGTTCAGAGTTCTTGTGCTTTCGGTGACGCTGGAACGTTCTGTCCGGTTACCTCGGAGAAATGTCACTCGGGCTGATTTATGACTTTTGGCTCGGTTCATGAAAACCTTCTCGAACGTTTCAGTGAAGCTGGAATAAAGCTGTTCTGTAGCTGCAGGGTGCTGGTTAATAACGAGGAGCGTGACGTTATATGTTACACGTTGTACGTGACTAATAAGGTCTATAAGGTGCTAATAAGGTGCTTGTGAGCATGTAATGTTTGTGATGTTTGTTTTTCTTTTTCACCTCGTTGCATCATACTTGTATGTTGAATTTTTAAATACAGTCATTTATATTGGTTAATTGGTTAAGAGACCAGTTCTTATGTACAAGCAAATGATGATAAATAAAAGGTAAAGCCTACATAGTGCGTTAGCCAGGGTTTGGGCACGGCTTTAGTGCACACTGGCACGGATTCTACACGTCTCTGGAACTGTACACTATTCTACCCACCAAATAAAAAAAAAAGGGTTGTTCATGTCAAACCGGGACTTGTGATGTAATTTCTCATGAAGGAAAGCATGAAACTGATTGACATTTACATTGATATTTACGGTGATTCAGAGCACGTTGATGAGGATCTTGAGCCGCAGTTAAACATGTGAACGGTGCAAACTTTATTAAAGGCTGTATATCCGAGAAAGATGATGCAAGCCGGGGTGGTTCTGAACCTGCATTTTTATTATTTTTTTTTTTTATTTTTTCCCTGATTTTCTTCCTAATTTAGTGGTGTCCAATTCCTCCCCGTCACTAGGGGGCTCCCACATTAAGGCTACTACTACCACTCAGTCGGGAGGGCCGAAGACTATCACATGTTTCCTCCGGACCATGTGACACCAGCCGACCGCATCTTATCGAACTGCTCGCTCACACACCGTTGGGGGCGGAGTAACACACTCGCACCTGCTCCTTCCGCTTGCGTGAGCTCACAGACGCCCCTGATTGGATGTAGAGCCATAATTAATGTAGGAGCACTAAGTACCTCTCATCCCTCCCCTCTGAGAGAGCTCGGCCAGTCAAGACCTCCGGCTGCAAGAGGTTACAGCATCACCCGGGAATCGAACCAGCGATCTCCGGATGATATGGCGAGCACTTTACCACTGTATCTAACACATCACTCAAAAACATCTTAAGTGTTCAGGTGCGGTTATGAGTGAGTGAGATACCAGTAGTATAGTTTGATTTATTATATGATTTAAATATTTTTCAATCTCATTAAACTTTTCAGTGATCCTTCGTGGAGGCGGAGTCACATCTGGAGAAACCACTGCCATCGGGATGGAAAATGTTCCAGTTTACATTGTCGCCTCCTTTTTGTAATGGGACAAGTTGAGCTAAAATAAATAAATAAATAGATGGATAAATGCCCCCTTTGCACGATAAAACCACCCCAATGCAAGCAGACAGCTAAATTAATAGTTTTACTTTATTTGAGGTAGAATTTTATTCTGACTCGAATTCCTATATCACTTGTCCTTAAACCATCTTTCTGATTTTTGCTTTTCTTTTCTTCAAATCTGTTGTCGTCATTATTTTTTTTTCTCTCCTTTTTCAGATTAAACAGAGTCTCACTGAGGAAATCAGGAAGGAGATCGTCAGCGAGTTGCTCGCTGCTGTGTTGCCGCAGAGATCTCCCGTAGCATCATCACAAGATCCAGCAACATGACAGTAGTGGCTAAGGTGAGTCTAACCTGGGATCAGTGCAACTGTCTGACCTGACCTGACCTGACCTTCACAGGTGGTCAAAACAATGCATCCCTTTTCCACCTTGAGCTGCCCCTTAACCC
Source organism: Clarias laeviceps (assembly GCA_030014305.1). Classification (NCBI taxonomy): domain Eukaryota; kingdom Metazoa; phylum Chordata; class Actinopteri; order Siluriformes; family Clariidae; genus Clarias; species Clarias laeviceps. The sequence continues at coordinate 27,750,473 of JAQMYJ010000036.1, read as the reverse complement.
ACCTGAAATGTTTTTAATAGTTCACTAAAGAATAAAACTAATCTTTATTACAAAACAATGTATACACACTTCAACAGTTGTTATCTATGATTACGGCATATGGTATTTACAGAGTTTGTCAAATGTCATTTGGAGACGCCTTTATCCAGAGCAACTTACATAAGAATATCTCATTACACATCTAAGCAAGTTGAGGGTTAAGAGCCTTACTCAAGGGCCCCACAGGGACAACTAGGTGGTTGTGGGATTTGAACCTGGGACCTTTCGAACTGTAGGGACCTGCCTTAACCATTGAGCTACCTCTGGCCCGACCCGTTTGACAGACGCCCTTATCCAGAGTGACATTTTATCTGGTCCTGTTGAGCAGTTGAGGGTTAAGAGCCGTGTTCAAGGGCCTAACAGGGGCAACTTGGTGGGGTTTGAACCTGGGACATTCCAGACCAGTAGTCCAGTCAGTAGTCCAGCACCTTAACCACTGAACTGCCCCCGTGTGGCAATTTGTAGTGCTGTATTATGTTTCCTCTAAACATGTCAGTAGCCACATCATCGTTGATGCTGTCATGTGACCACCAAGAGAGGTATATTTCAGGTTGAAGTGTGTATACACTTTTTTTGGCTTCTCTCTCTGTGTGTGTGTGTGTGTGTGTGTGTGTGTGTGTGTGTGTGTGTGTGTGTGTGTGTGTGTGTATGTGTATATGTGTGTCACGCACACTCAATCTGCGACCGGCACTAGGACCCGGAAGTAAGGCGGTCGCGAACCAGGAA
>JAQMYJ010000036.1:27715876-27731141 GCA_030014305.1 Clarias laeviceps | reverse complement strand
AGTGTTCATACAAATATTTACACATTAAGTTTACTGAAAGTAAAAACAGTTGAGAGTCAGAGGACGTTTCTTTTTTTGCTGAGTATATGTACAGTACCTTGATTACCTGTATGTTGGACATTAATAAGAATTTGATAATAATTTTAACATTTCTTTTAGGAAAAAAATATATATGATAGAGTTTGAGATCTGGGATGTTTGTAAAGATTGTACTGTAGTTGAATAGTGCATAGTGAGATCACTGGAGACTTCTGGGACTTTGATACATTATCTATCTGACATGTTCATAAAAAATTCAGAGGACTTCAATCTAGTTGAACATTGATCAAGATTTTAGCTTTAATACGCTTTTGAGAGATTTCAGAGCCCAGCTGTCCACTAAGGACATTTTAAGGAATGGTGAGCTAGATGAGAGTAGAGTGTGTGTGTGTGTGTGTGTGTGTAAGGGGGGGGGGTCACTGAAGTGTAAGCTGATATGTTACAAACAGCCTCCCTGTTGCGTCACCATATGGAACTCGGAGAACCATGCTGAGTAACACTGTCAAAGCAAAACACAAAAATGTTCTATCCTGCGATTTTTCACTCAGATTGCAGTAATGCATGGTGTTCTCATCCAAAACCAAAATAATCATTTCTCAGATCTTACTCAAAGTAACCGATTAACACTCGAAATATCCACTTAAGTGCAAAATATGTCCTCGAACCCCATGTGTTCTTGTTTGTTTGTGTAAAATGTACTGTGAGGTCGTCCATTAGCACTCGCCGTTTAATACATCAAAGATTTATCATCCATTTGTAGCTGATCCTGGTTTCTGAGCTATTAAAATAAGCTTCATATGTTGTTTGTGTGTAGTCTCAGGAATGTTTTATGCCTGAAGGACAAACCGCTGTGGACACACACATTAACTTTGACCACATGTCCAGTTCACAGGTTCACTCAGCTGCAGCTGGATGCAAAGACAACAGGAAGAACAGAGAGAATAGAAAGAAAGAAGTTATAGTTGAATTGTATTTATTTTTTTAATCACTCAATTTTTTTAAACCTTCTTTATCTGAAAGAGATCTGGCAAATGAATTATGAGTTATTATGATTTAGAATTATGATTAGGAATGATTATGAATCAAAATCGAATCTTCATTCGACCATTTTTGTTTTGTGTGGTAATGAAGGAGCATCACTACTGTAGCTACGGTTACCTGGGCAATATTTCCTCAATCTGAATGATATCAGATTCCATTACAATTCCAACTTAACTCTTCACATGGACATTGATCCGATAACAGAAAATAATAATTTTCTGACATGTGCAAAATGATTCTGCCTGCTTTAAAATGTTTGCTAAATCTGCTAGAAATATAACAAAAAGTAGAAGAAAAAGTAGAAGAAGCATTTTTTTTTTCTACTTTATGATGTTTCTCCAACTTTAATATATTAATATTTAATTTTAGATTAGATCACGCTTCCCATCTTTTCCTGTAAATCCGGTGTTCTGATCAGTTACAAGAATTTGATCTTATCTTTTATTGGTTTAATGCTTTACTATGTATAAAATGGGTAGACAATTAGTGCCGTTTTTTTCTCCCCTAAAGACCCAATTGATAAAAAATAAACATACAGTAAGTGAGAGAGAGTTCTCATGGAGTTTATTGATCAGGTATGGAAGCAAAATTTCCCTCCTGAAAACTTATCCCATCACCTAATGTTACACTCACCATGCAGAAATGATGTATTTCTCCGACCCCACACATACACATTTCTATACACATACTGTAGGGTCCGTGTACTGTAAACACACCTAGTGAAACCCAACACAATACAATAGGTTTGATAGAACATACATTTCTTCTGCTTCATCCTTTTTTATATTTTGTTACTTACAAACTAATACAGTGACACCTTTGCATACGAATGCCCCACCTCATGAATTTTCGCCTTAAGGACTGAAATCTTGCAAAAAATTTGTCTTGACATACGAGAGAACAAACCGAGCCGAACCGAACGCCAGCTCATGCGTTACGCGTGTACGTCTGGGAGCCATATGAACCTTGATTGCAAAAGTAGTTTTTTTATTTATTTTTTTTGCGTTTAGTAAAGACATAGCACCACGGGTCCCAAGAATGTTAGCAAGGACGGTAGCAAGAAGAAAAGGGAGCCACTTTCCGTTTCGTTTTTAAAGCAGTCAGTGCCAAGAGCAATCATACATTAAGGTTAAGTACTGTAAGGTTTACTGACCATTAATTTTATATTTTGCTTAATTTACAGGCCTTTTCTAAATGTTTTGATTGTTTTTATATGCAAAAATATGATCATAATGTTGGAGATGGGTAAAATTGGTCATATTTTTGGAATTATCTGGACCGGATTATTTGCATTTACATCATTTCCTATGGGAATGCATTTTGCAATATGAAATATGAAATGAAAGTGCCTTAAGAACTCGTGTCCGGAACGATGTACCACTGTACATGGAATTCACAGAGCACTAATGTGTTCATTTAGAACTATATATAAATAGAAGGAAACCCAACATCAACTGCATAACTGGAATTTTGGTCATTGCGGTCTTCTATACCTACAAGAGTGTATAATGCACTTCTTACAGTACCTCGATCATGTGATACAGTACAGTACAGTATATACTATAATATTGTGTAATAGAACTGTTGGATGCACTTCCCTTTCCTGGATATACAGTACTGTACAAACACAAATCAATGTTATAATGTCTCACCTTCTTTTCATGTATATCATCACATTAGTCTTTATTTATTTATCTTTATCATGTTTGTGTTCTGCTTTTTCAGTTCACATTTTCTAAAAGAGAAAAGAAAAAAAATCTAACTGGAATGTTGACATGGGAAATCTTTCCCCATGTACAGTAAATATCGCTTGATTCTTGATCTTTTTAAACCATACATTTCCAAGCATGTCTAATTAAAATACACTAGCTAGAACACTGATGTGCTAATTACAATATCTCGCTAAACGTATCCAGGGGAATGATGTCTACTGTATCTAGCAACCAAATTAAAGTCAAATTAAAAAGTTGGTGTCAACAAAACGGCTCGTTAAATCCCAGATTAATTCATATCTTTGGTAATGGATGAAGAAAAGAAGTCAGTGGTGTTGAAAAGCATGGAATCTGGTTAACTGGGGTAATCTGGATATTGATTGCATTGGCCTGTCTGGTTTATTTTCGAGAAGAAAAGTCCAATCTGAAGACAAGTTTTTAATAAAAGAATCCAGCAGGCAAGCAGGGGCGTCTATGTGCCGGTCGAGAGGCGCCAAATGAAAATGGGGATTTATTGTTAAATCTTGTTTCTGTTGGTTTGAAGGTTCTTTTGCCAAACTGGGAATCTGCAGCACAGACAAAGCAATTGGTTATTTTATTATCTTTGGAATTACTTAACAAATGCATCCTCTATGACCTACATGTTGTCCAAAAAAAAAAAAAACAATTTCTCATGTGGTGTGTACTGTTGCAGTTTGTGTGCAGTGTGTGGTTACTCGGTTTTGTGGTGTGTAATGGTAAGGGAGTAACGTGAGTGGGAGCGAGGATGCACAGTGCAGCATTCAGACTACAGGCACTTCTTTGTGCGCCTGGCATTTCTGTGCGTTCGTAAAAACGTGCCGCTGGTGCCTTATAAAGGAACCTTTCTGAAGAAGCTGTAAACTTGCGTCACGATGTTGCTTGGCTTGCTTTCTTCATTAGAGCTGGAACGTGTTGTTTCAGGGTGCAGGTTGGAATACACTCCTGTGGGCTCTTGCATAATAATGTCCCCTGTGTGTAATGATTTCCTGCTGTGTCTAGGACGCGGTGACATCACCCAAACAGACTGTTGTGCTGCTCAGTGTCTCGACTGTGTCCGTAGTTTTTTTTTTTTCTTTTTTTCGTTGGTTTGTTTTTAACGAATTAAATTTCAATTCCTGACAAGTCTAGGCTCTCTGTAATGAGTCGATCGGTAGCCGAGTAAGTGAGGAAGAGGGTGAGTGAGTACATTGTCTATAAAAAGCAGTTGTGTGGCTCACACAGTGAGGGAGTTAAGGGGCTGTGAGTCAGTGAGAGAGTGAGTGGAGGGTCTATAAACAGTGAGCGTGTGTAGCTCGTGTCTTTAGGGAACGGGAACGTTGGAGTAATTATTCCTGGCTACAGGAACTCCTCATGACGCCAACCGGTCCTGCAGATCCACTTCACATCCACACAACAATAATCTTTTGTGCACAGTTTATCCAAAACATGAATTGGAGCACCGTGCAGTACATGAAGTGCCGTGTAAACACTCTTTTTCACACTAGTCTCTCAGGAATCATATGATTTTAGCGAACACTTAGCGAACACCAGGAGTTCTGATTAATGTTCTTGTTAAATGTGATACTGATGAAGGCGTGATGAATATTTAAATGGGGGAAAGGAAAAAAGGTAAAAGACCAGCTTCGTGAAAGCTAATGGATTTTTGAAAGATGAAAAGGCAAAAGCAGATAACAGACTGCCAAGCTCATAAAACAACATCAACAAAAAGAAAAACTGTTTTTCTAAAAATATTCATGTTATTACATCATCCTGAAAAACTTGAAAAAAAATTTTTTTTCCCAAGTTTACATAGTTGCAAGTTCTGCAATTAATGGTGCTTTTTTGTTTTAAAAAGAATCTCACACACACACACACACACACACACACACACACACAGGACTGTACTCAGATTTACTGTAAGTGATGTGCATGTAGTGAGGAATTCATACAGATGTTTTTTAAACAGAGATGGATCATGGGTGACTTACATCTGTTTCTGACGACCATAAGCAACTGTTTGAATATGTGAAGGAAATATATACTGTATATGCCATTTAAGCCGTTTAGGACGATCGTAAATACATGAAAATGACTCAACTTATTTATTACAAGGGAAGTTCAAGTCAAACCGGGATTTGCGATACAATTTTTTTGAGAATGAAGCCGTAAAACCGATTGACATTTACAGAAAACTTTTTAAATTAAAGGAGTTCCTGGGAGGCCACGTTTCAGACGTGAAGCAGGCTTGTAGCATCTTGATGGTAACCAAGCGCTAGTGAAATGCTGGAGTAAGTGCACTAGTGTAGCAGGAGATTATATAGAGAACTAAAGTGAGTTTTTTATTTTCATAACTGTGTTCTGATATTCTGTACAATCAAAAGTCTTGGTTTGACCAGCTTTTATATAACATGTACTATAAAATTCATTTCACTTATATTACCAAAGTAACCACAGTTCCATCCATTATTTCCCTACCTTTATGTAATATCAGATAAATACGCTCTACATGCAGCACTTCTTACCTTTGCTCCACTTTGGATCAGTCAATATACTGTATAGACATACTTAATTGTTAAATCTATAATATTGATAGATTAACATCTCGTAGCTAGTATCTTTTTCGGTTATGCTGTCTGGCTAAAATTCAGAGCAGTAGTGAAAAAGCAGATGCAGTACATTGTTGAAAATGTCTGAGTGACAGGTCTGTTCCTTCGTGCCGCTCATGTCAACATGGTGATATAAGTGGAAGCCGTCCGTCCTTGTGCTCAGATATTAGCTTCAGAAGGCTGCGATAAACCTCAGGGGTAGCGATGATCTGACGTCCGTGATAACATCCTTGTGTGTGTGTCCTGAATAACTGACTCCTGACAGGAACACAACATGAAGCATTGGATACCGTGCTGATAATTTAATGCCTGTGGCTTGATAAAAGCCGGGGCAGGTTATGTTCAAAATAAGAACATGTAAATCCTTAAAGCCTTGGTTTGGCAGTGGTGGCACAAACGGTTAAGGCTCTGGGTTAGGTTGGGGGTTTGAGTCCCAGCACCGCCAAAGCTGCCACTGTTGAGGCCGTGAGCAAGACCTTTAATTCCTCCTAATGTGATATGCGAAAAAAAAGCCATTTCACTGTGCTGGAAGGTACATATGATAAATAATCGCATATTATAAGGTCATTTTACCCCAAAATACAATGTACTCAACACTAAAATTTCTAGTTTTAGTTCCTGTTTAATGTAAGTTCATCACAGACTTATTTAGGACTGCGTCCTCGAGATGCTCACCATCCCAAACTAGCTTGATTGTTGTTGGTCCTTCAGCTGCTCCTGTTAAGGGCTCCACCAATCTGCACAACAACTTAGCACAGGTTTTATACCGGATGCCCTTCCAAACACAACCTTCCCATTTTTTATCCGGGTTTGTACTGCATCCAGTTGCAGGGGTTTGGGTATTAGGTGGGAATTGAACCTCAACCTTCTGCATGGAGGGCAAGAAACCTATTGCTGAGCCACAAATGCCCTCCAAACTACCTTGCTTATTTTATTTTTTGCCATAATATAAATCTGTGTTGTCTAAAAGGTATGAGATAATACTTTGTGCCAGACTCAGGTGGGAGGTGTGGGGAAAGTATAATGGCAGAATTGTTTGCTAAAAGTATTCTTGAAGATACTGTAATACAACATATTCTCAGTTTGATTGTACCAGAAAAAAAGTGTATTATTAAACTACTGTATGAGATTTTTTCGATGAGTTCTTTTTTTTACCCTTTTTGAAGTTTTTTTTTTTTGTGTGTGTTTTTGGTGTCATTACCTTTTTTTTTCAGCTTTGAGATTTTCACATCTTCCTTTAAAGGTTCCATATTTTTGCGATTTCTTTAGTAAGTTGGCACATGTCTCAGAGCTCACCCCAAGTGTGTTTAATACTCCAGCTGAAATACACATCAGACAATCCATTTTCAAATCCGTTTCACTTTTTGTCTTGAACGAACCATTTCAGCATCTATGTAAATGAGCTACTGCTGAGTAGCTTGTTGGCTTGTTGGCTTGTTTAAGAAAAAAAATGGAAAAACAAAACAAGATCAGGTGATGTTTTATCTTCTCATGATTTTTTTTTTTCTTTGTACACTCTAGAAACCCATCCAAATATCTAAATACTTGTCCATCATCAGCGCATAAAGACATGGTAGAAGTCTGTCATATTCAAATTGAGGTTTTTATAAGTACATTAACGATGTAATATTTAAAAACGATAAGTCTTCTTTGTATAAATGTTCTTTCTTTGTACATCGAAAAGGTGACGTTTGTCACCTGGAACATAAGTACAGTGTACCTACAGTATGGCTCATGGCTAATCTCATGACTAAGTGTGTTGAGATGATGTTCATTATGAGCAAAATGTGAGTTCACGTTTCAAGCCATGTTGCTCCATTTTTGATGTTTTGGTCAGATCTGATTCTACCTTCATAATTACAAGTGATTTTGATCTGACTCTAATGTGGACGTGTTTGTCCTCTGAAAGCGGCGCGCATGCACACATCGAAACATCTTTGCTCGCACCATCTGGGTCCAAATACATTGTATTCGTGAGACAACTCATTCGTTTAAAACTGTGCATATGATATGAGCAAGAGTACAGTACACATAGGATTTTGCTTTGTACGATGGCACGGAGTTAATCCAGAAGAAGGAAGAAACATAGAGGCTTCACTTTAGCTGTTTAAGCGTGTACGTAAGGGACTGATCCAATCTGAAAAACATCAGATTTGTATGTTCAGGCAGCCCTTAAAAAAAATGAGATCTGGGTCACATGTGGGGGGTGAAGTCAGATTCGAGTCACTGGCAATGTGAACGTAGTCGAGTAAGAGTCCTGGGACGAGTGCAGTGTTTATGGACGGTGTTTATGATCACAGCAGCGGCTCTTAGCTCTGTTTATGAACACAAACTGTTTTGAGGAGAAGAAAGAGAAAAGTAGAAAACCCTCCAAGCAAACAGACGGCAGATGTGTTTGGGCTGATTGTTTGCTGTAGGAAATAAACGATGTTACATGGGACATTTTCTCTTCTATAACATGGACTGTAAATCTTAAAAAGCTTGCTTATGGATTAGATTCTACTGAACTCTCTCTGTTTTTCACCTTGTTTCAATCTGTTTCTCATTGGTTCTTTTCCTCTCTCTCTCTCTCTTTTCTCTCTCTCTCTCTCTCTCTCTCTCTCTCCAGATGATAAGCAGTCGGCAAGCGGTCAGTCAGAGGTAAGAACCTTTGTATGTGTTAATGTGCTGAAGAATCTCTGATTCTTGATCCACTTAACCTTTTAAAGTGCCACTTTGATCCACCGTCCCCCCTCTCTCTCACTCACACACACACACACACACACACACACAGATGCACACACACAATGACATGTTCAGTGAATGCCTCTTATTACTTATACCCAGAATTCATTGCTTTGAAACAAGACCTTTAAGCTTATTTTCTTGTCGATCGCTCAGCCTGAAATAGAGAGAGTGAATGAGTGTGTGTGAGAGAGAGAAAGAGAGAGGGAGAGAGAGAAAGGAAGAAATTATCCTGCTTCTGTCTCACACTGTGTTTTTCCACTTTTCCACTCAACACATCAGACTCAACTGTCTCCAGCCCAGAGGAAGACCAGTGTGTATACACCACCTACCATGAGAGGTGCATACACACACACACACACACACACACACACACACACGCAAACATTGGGACGCATACACAGACACAGATACTGTATGTGCGCACACACACATCTCAGTCACATTACAAGACGCATTACAATTATTTATTGTTAGTATTAGACTAATTCTTTTTTTTTTTTTTTTTTTTTTTTGGTGATTTGTCTTCTGTCTTTTTTCTCTTTTCATTTTTTGTGATTTCTTTTCTCTTTCTTCCTTTCTTTCTTTTTTTCTTTAGCTCTTCTGCATATCCTTCTTTTTTCTTGCTATATTATTCCTTCTGTATTTTTCTTCACTATTTCATGCTTTCATTTTTATAACACATTCTGTCTTTCTTTCTTTTTGCTTTTATTGTCATAACATCTTTCTTTCTTTTCTTTTCTGTCTTTTGTACTATCTGATCATGTGACCATATAAACCATACTTCCCCCTTGACACCATCCACACAGCTCATGAATTATCCATTAGTAATAACTGAGCACATAATTATAGCTATAGTAATTAGTAAAGTATAGTGTAGTACTGCATGTACTTGTTGCATCACTCCTCCTCGTCCTGTGTCAGTTAAATATAGATACCTACAAATTCTTGGTGTTGTGGGGACATTTGCGTCATCTGTATCGACTGGATTTAATTAGCTGTGTCTCGTAAAGGCGCTGATTGAATGAGTTCATAGATCTGCAAGAGGTTGCGTCATTTCTTTCATCCTGCTAATGACCAGTTCCTGCTTGATTAAAGTCTGATGTGTTAATGTGGGCAAAAAGTATTATCATAAAAAAAAAAAACCTAAACCTAATCCATATTTACTTAATAATAATATTAAAAGCTCCATGTTAGATCCATGTTTCTCTATTCATGCAAAATTAGCAGCAGGAGTGGGCAAAGTACTGAGAAATGATATTTAATAAGTGAAAGCTGGATAATGTTTAAAAATCTGACTCATCTGCAAGTGAATGAGTATGAAGCCAAAAATGTACTCAAGAAAATGTAAGAAACCAAATGTCTTTAACTGATGATGTCACTCTCATATTTTTTTATTTTGACAGTAACTATTAATACCTATCTACTTATTATTTTAGTTTTAGTCTTGAATCATTTAAAATGTATTTACTATCATATAGAATTTGACTTGCTGACTCTAACTTGGCATTAGCAAAGAATCATGCTAACTAATAATTATAGTCATTGCATGTTATTAAAATGTTAGTAAATTGGCGGGGGGGGGGGGGGAGGGGGGCAGGGTTGTACAGGGTGGCTCAGCACACTGCTAGGGTCAGGGGTTCGAACTTTATCCCTGTGCTTAGTGTGTTTGATGATGCATTAAATACACATTACGGCATTCAGCAGGCTCCCTTATTCAGAGGGACTTGCATTTTTATCTCATTATACATTTGAGAAGTTTAGGGTTAAGGGCCTTTCTCAAGGGCCCAACAGTAGCACCTTGATGTTGCCGGGATTTGAACCTGTTTCCTTCACGTACTCCGGTTTCCTCGTCGGTTTAGGATGATTGCGCTTCCAGATGGTCCATAATGAGTAGGATAGGCTACATAAACAGTATGAATAAACATTAAATTAATGATTACAGCAACATATATTGTTAGATGTAGCAATTCTTTATAGATGTTCAAGGGACACCTCATTTAAATACGTATTTACACAATCCAGCATTTTGGAATATTTTAATGAAGTTCAACACTGGAGTTGCCCACGGGTATCTACAGAGCTAAATACTTTGTGCACCCGTATCAGGTTGATGACAAGTTGCCATGATTCTAAATAATTTCTTTTTACAATCTGATTGGATGCTAAACGGCACCAATTCAGTTGATATTAATCTCGTGGTCACTGGCTAGATACGAAGTAGAATAAGAACAAGAGACCTCTGAGATTTGTTGAGGACTTTTAAATAAAAATTTTAAGAGTGAAATGTAACCAATTTGCTCTGGAAATTTGATTAAGCAAGTATTCGATTGGAACAACACACAAATAATGTATAAATACACCAATAACAAAAACGTTTCCACCTTTTACTATAAGTATAAGTATATAGTATACTATATGTTTTTTGTCCTCTAACAAGTCATGTAATGAATTCTGTGTCGCATAATAAATATGTTCATGTTTCCATGTTTTTTTTTGTTGTTGTGTGTGTGTGTGCTGTTCTGGCATTTAATTTAACAGAAAGTGCTTTACAATTAACTTGGCACCGATATAGCACACAGTTTTACTAGCAGAACATAGTACAGTAGTATTACAGCGCCACTGATTAAGCCTGAGGCAATATGAAGGTTACCAAGTTCAGACTCCTGAAATTTAAACATTTTAAATCACATTTGTCTGGTTTTGGTAAGTTTAATATACCCTGACTTTAAAACTAATTTCATCTACAAAAGGCATTCAAGTTAAACTGGGACATGTAATAAACAGTAGTGTTCTTGTGACATTTGTATTTGGAAGCAAAACCAAACTGGGGTATGATGTAAATCAAAAGGTTTGGGACTAAAAAAAGTATGATACATTTTGTTTATTTTTTCTATTCTCATCATTTAACAAATGTCTTACCCAGAGCAGCATTTTTATCTTGTTACACATCTGAGCACTTGAGGATTAAGGGCCCTGCTTACGGGCCCAACAGCACCAACTTGGCAGTGCTTGGGTTCCAACCTGGGACTTTCCAAGCAGTAGTCCAATGTTTTAACCACTGAGCTACCCCTGCCTCACTCAGATATTTATTTTTCATAACCACTAGCCAGATCTCCACTCTTTCCACACTATCAAAAGAAGCTACTAACACGGGACCTTGAAAGCTAACACACGTTTCCTGTGAGACCAACCAGTAGCAACTTTTCAAGCTGGAAAACATGCACGCATAAAGTTGGGGACGGCATCTTTCTTCTTCATTGATCCTTAGCTGCCGTTGGTATGATGTTGCCAGTACTTTGCTGTAGGTGCCAATGGATCTCGAATTTTGTTCACAAGCCAGTTCCAAGCTTGGCGGTCAGAAGCAGTGCTTCTCGCATTGTCGAGGGTGACTCTCTGGTTTTGTAGATCTTCCTCAATTTGCTTGATCCATTTTTTCTTCAGTGCTGTTTGTTTGATCTTCCACTGTACGGGTCGTTCTCTCCAGAGTAATCATTATGGCAGTCGACTTTTGACCATTCTGCAGACATGTCCAAACCATCACAGTCGTCGTCGTTGCTGGATCTGCTTTTCTATTGTTAGTGGTTTTTCACATCTTATTTGGATGGTTTCTGGATATGATTGCGAAGCGAGACTCATAGAACCTGACGCAGGCATTTCATCTGGAAAACTTTGAGCTCGTTCAGATCGGATTTGAGTCCATGTTTCTGATCCATAGAAAAGAATTGGTGTGATCAGGCTTCTGAAGAGGCAAAGAGTTTTTTTTGTCTTGATGGAAATGTTTGTCCATTTGAGGGGAGCGAATGCTGCGGATACTTATCAAATTCCACCATGGATCTGATGTTGCCGCTACTCTTCTCTTGTGTACCAGTGATCCTAGATATTTAAATTCCTGGACTTATTCAATTTGTGTACTGTTGAGGTGGTGCGGGTTTGTGAGAGTATAGCCCGGTTTGGTGACATTTTTGTTGAAATGTTATGTTTAACTCCAATATCAACCAGATACCTTGTTAACCTTCAAACAATGCAACTCCTATTCATATACTGTACATATTCCGTATCTGTTTAAAACATGTGATCTGTCCAGATCTAATACAGTACAGTATAAATATTTGGTTACAACCCTTGACTGTGGAAAGTTTATTTTTGCTGCAAATATAAGTCGGACTTAAGGGAATATTTTCTCAGAGCAGAAAGTATGTTCCAGGATGACTTTGCCCCATCCTTTGGACACCAGGGCTCACTGACCCATATGTTGAGGATGAAAATGACACATGACATGGGTTTTACTGGAATTTGGCAGGAAGCTATTGCTACAAACCCTATACAGTCATTTCCACATATTTGGGCTATTACAGGAGTTTCTGGGAGGCCAGCGTTTCAGACGTGAAGCAGGAAGTCCTTGGTGGTATTCAGATCTTAAATTTGTACTTACAATTTGTAAAATTGTAAGGGTTAAACACGCTTTTTAGAAGAACAGTGTGTAGAAACTATCAATACAGTATGCACTGAAGCTGAGACACGGATCCCATTCTGGATATGAACTGACCCTAACCATGCCATACCATCTGCCACACACGCGCACACACACACCCACCAAGGCTCAGAGAGCATGCAGTTAATTCTGCATCATCTGCATCCTTCGTGCTAAAAGGATCAAGCAGCATTTCCCTAGTGTGTGATGTGCCGTTCACTGATCCCCAGTTCACTTTTTCAACTCACTGTGTATATATTTAATCCCTGATGCATTGCAAGAGCCTTTCCCTCTTTGTTTTTTTTTTCTGCAAATTTTCCTTGATGTGGATTTCATGGATATTTCGAAAAATGTGACTGCTGTTTTGTTATAAAAAAAAAAAAGTCAGGCAATTAATCACTGATTGATCACTGGTTCCATCGTGCTTAAAAGAATCGGAGAACATCTAAAGAATTCCAGCTCTGGTAGCTTCATTTTGACAGTAAGATGTTTTCCCATCGTTCTTCATTCTTTGTTTTATCGAGAGAATCAGGCTGATTCTGAGGTCGATCTCAGGATGAACTCTTACTACACTTTGATGATCCAAACCCAGTTACGTTTCCTGCCATGTATCACCTCATCAGCCTATTTTCTCACCACCAGTTAAGACAGCTGTGCTTTTTATGGTTACTCCTTTAGTAATCTCCATTCCCGCCTACCATCAGGAAGACCCCAACCGTAGGAAGAGCTTATGTAGCTCAATTTCCATCCTTGGTAGTTATACTGCTGTTAACTGTGATGGACGGAAGACATATCGCACAGCTTTAAATCAATTTTATGGTCATGGTTTTATAAGGTGAAAAGAGCTGAACATGGGAAATGGGACAGAATGCTGTGAACAGAACTGAACAGAACAGTGAAGGTAGTGATATGGACAGAGGAAGGGCCATGACAGAGCCATTTCCTGGAATGGACGGACTAATCCACATTAGCACGGCTTATCGATCAGCGGGTGCAGATGCATCATTTCAGAGTGCCGGACCTAAACGGGCAGGCTAGCTGAGCATGGCAAAACTCTCAGTAATGAAGAAAGAGTCAGCAGCATAGCTTAAAGCCTTCGAAAACACAGCTTCAGGGTTGGCTGACTTTCAGGCAAATGCAGTGCTATGCTATCTTGTATTATACTGTAGCAATCTCATCATTTAGCATTTTGTTCCACAATCTATGCACTACACATCATATACTTGGGCATCAGAAGATGCAAAATCTAGAATACTAGATAAATGAGCTGATAGAACAACTGCCATTGGACAAAAGTTACAATGCAAAATGTCTTCTAAAAAGGTTACAGGTTGTTCAAGTCAAACATCAAACAAGGAACTTATAATGAAAGTTCTCATAAGTGAAAAAAACAAAATGATTGTCATTTACAGAAGACTTGAAGTATGGCGATGAGATCCTTAACCGCAGTGAAACATTTTAATGTTGCAAATGATTTAAAGAACTCGACAGATAACTTGTCGCCAACTTCTGGAAGAGACACTTCCAGTGTACAGTTCTGTGGGAACTGTACACACAATCATTCACCAGCACCACTTTCCACATCACCTTGCAGGAATTTGGCTGGAAGTTATCGCTACAAACCCCATACAGTCATTTCCACATATTTGGGCTGATAAAGGAGTTCCTGGGAGGCCAGCGTTTCAGACGTGAAGCAGGAAGTCTGGTCATTGCTAAAAAAAAAATTCTACCTTGATGGTATCCAAGCACTAGAGAAAACTGGGATAAGTGCATTACTGTAGCAGGAGATTATATAGAGAAATAGAGAGTTTTTTTGTTTTTTGTTTTTTATAACTGTGTTCTGTTATTCTGCACAATCATAGTGATAATAGTGCATCAAACTCTTAGCATCTGTGTTTATATTGAGATATTTGTGGTTTGTTTTGCTATTCTGATGCTACTGTAACTGTTATTCCTGTAAGAAGTTAGTGGTTATATGATGTCACATGAGGACAACTAGTGCAAGTATAAAGTGGTTTGATAGGAGAAACACTTCCAAAAACAGTCTCAATAATAAGTGTCAAAAATCCTAAAACCCAAAGAGAAGGAACGTCTTTTATTTCCCTACCATTATTTTCCATCCTGGCTTGGATTGTTAGTGATCTATGAGATGATGAGCATGATGGCGTGGAGGATATTAAAATGAAAGTTGAAGCTTTGAAAGCTGATTTGTGAGCAGATGAGGAGGTGAGAGAGCCGAATAGAGTAAAGAACTAAAGCACTGCTGCGTATCTCTCTTTTTGATTGAGATGAAGAGAGGGCTGAATCCCACTGGGACCACTATCAATGAGGCGTTGTGCGTAATGTAGGAACCCATTAACCAAAGTGAAAAACAGACCAACATGCCAATAAAAGTAGTTCAAACTTTTAAAAAATGTATATATACAGTATGTAAGCTATTACAACTTTTATTGCAAAATAAATGTTTTAGATCTAAATGTTGAGTTATAAAATTTCACACTGGCTAAAATCCAGACATCCCATTAACATTAGCCAAGATATCTATTTCTTTATGAATTATAAATACTGTATTGTTTAGAAGGCAAAAAATTCACAGAAACAAAGAATCTTTAGTTTTTATCTTTCTTAGGGGGGGGGGGGGGGGGGGGCGGGGGGGGGGGGGGGGGGGG
>JAQMYJ010000036.1:27694663-27712136 GCA_030014305.1 Clarias laeviceps | reverse complement strand
TGACAGGAAGTTAATATCACCAACCATTCCCATTTTATTAAGGTGTATCCATATAAATGGCCCACCCTGTATATTCCAGAAATAAGTATTCACCCCCTCACCAGCTCCACCTTTTGTAGTGACACAACCTTACTCTTAACCTTACTGACTTCAATTACTCAAAGTGCTGGAACACAAATTGCTTGTTGTTCTGTGACACAATGGTTGATTTAGCAAAAAGCAGATTTTATGAACAGGATAAGCATTCATACATGGAACGCTTGCTGGACATCACACAGTAGGGAAACACTCAGTGTTTTTAGAATGAGAAGCTAGTGTTTGCCAAGTATAACATTTTGCAATGGACAATTTGCACAATGCACAATTCCGGTCTCATCAGACCAAATACAAATTTTTCAGTAGTCTTGTGAACAACTTCTCCCATCTGAGCTGTGGATCTCCCCTGCTTATTTGAAGTTACCCTTGACCTCCTGGTCTCTGACTGTTTCCTGATAACAGTTCTGGACTAATAATCTTCCTTAATCTTCAGTAACTTCTTGTGGACAGATGTACAGGAGGTGGTCACGGTTATGCAAATTAATGGTGCTCTGTAGTCTGGGATATTTTTGTAAGAACCATCTCTTCTAGAACTTTGCCTCAGGCTTGCACTGATATCTCACTGGTCATCATGAGCTTATTTATTCAGGTGTGTTCGCTTACAAACTCTGGGTTCTTCCAGGAACAGGTTTATTTTGCATATGGAGATCATGTGACATATTAATAGCACTACATGCTTGACTTTTGCAGCAAACTGAATTTCTCAACTAATTTTATTTTATGCATTTCACAGAAATCCATAAAGGTGGGCAAATATTTATGCAATTATAATTTTTTTTCTTTCTAAATATATTTATAACATTAAATTCAGCATGATTCATGACATACAATCCAAAATAAATCCAATTCAGTTGCAGGTTGTAAGAAAGTTGTATTGGATTTCTACTGAATTGCTAAGGGTGTGCATGCAATGATGAAGCACAGTGTGCTACTATCTTTTTCCATTTCTGGTTCTCTTCATCAGAAAGAGGAAGCCTGCAGGCCTCGTGCATGAGAGCAGTGTCAGATTTCAGCGTATTAAAGCGCAGTGCTTGTACGTAGCCAGGAAATATGCTGCCTTTGAGGGTGTCTGCTTTTCATAGCACATTGCCAAATTAAATATTATCTATTAAATGTGAATATACAGTATATGAATTTGTTTGAGTTTAAATACTGAGACATAGTCATAATCAAGAAGACTGTCCTGTATCTCATATATCAGGTCATATTTCACATCACAAATGTAAATGTAGACATAAAGAGCTGTCAACTTGGTTATAAGGCTTTAGTGTAGACCTGTTGTCCTTTCTAGACATTAGGCTCGAGCTCCGTGTCCATGGCAGTGTGCTGTATATGTGCATATGTGTGTGTATCGAGTGCAGAACTGCAGTTGGTGGTGGAGCAGCACTTTCAGAGACACGAGCAGACGGAGGCAGGGCTCTCTGACAGCCCAGACACGCCCAGTCCAATCGCAGCACAGCAGCCCAATGGTGCAGCGGCCCAGTGGGCCAATCACAGCTCCACAGAGTCTTATGTCAGTTGTGATGGACAGGCAGAGAGCAGTGAGTCAGGGGGTAAGTGGAGGTCAGAGCAGAAAATCAAAAGTCTTAGTGAAGACATCTTGAAAAGTAGTCTATGTTTTAGAGATTTAATAGTAAAGTGAAGTTTTTGTTTATGTACATCCTGGTCCAATAGTCTGAGTCCACTACCAAGAACTGTACTTCTTCATTTATCGAAAATAAGCCTGAAATTTAGATAACTTCCATAGGTTATATACAGGAAACAGAAATGAGTAGTTACCTTTTGAGTCTTTTGTTCCGAATCGTTTGTTCGTTTGTCACGTGACCCCCATATATACAATGAAGTGCAGTACACAGGAAACAGAATTGAACGGTTCTTCTCAATGAGTCGTCTAGTCCTAGTCATTCGTTCCTTTGTCACGTGACTCCCATAGACGCTATGAAGTGAAATTGATTCAAAAGAACGAACGACTCGGACCAGAAGATACGAGAGGTGACCTGCTCATTCTGTTTAACTACATTGTAATATTTTCATTACTGGAATTATTGCCAAAATTTGTGTATGTAGACATGTTGGGGGTCTGTTTATTGAAAATGTAACGAAATCAACTTAATGACTCAAAAAAGGTCTGTTCATTTTGATGAACGAGATTTAAAGAACCGAGTAACTAAAATGATTCAAACTTCCCATCTCTAGTGTGTGAGAGTGCAGAGAAGTCTGTTGTTAAGGCAATAGGGCTAAGCCACACCCCCTCCACTCACACACTCTCACTGGACTCTCAGCCAGTATAAATGCCTATATCTTGGAAAACGTATGGCGTAAAAATGAGCCGTTTTTACAGTTTTGCCGAGGAAATTCACAATTTCTATAAAAATCAGACAGAAATTTTGTTTTTAACTAAATTCATTGGTTTTCAATTTTCAAACAGGTTAAACAGTTTTAAAAATCTCAACAAAAGAATAATAGAATTTTGTTTGAGACATTACACGTACAACTAGTTCTTGGTAGTGTTTGAAATATTCAGCTTCAAATACATTTCCAATAAATTCCCAATATACCTGATCATGATGATAAATTCTTCTTCTAAAAGCTTCTAACTTTTCTAATGAATCTATTTCTGTCTCTCTTTCTCTCTTCCTTATTTTAATTTGACATTATCATTTAAAAAAAAAAACATATATATAATTTTATTTATTTGTCATTAATTTGATATGGTCATGCAGGGGAGTCGTCAGAGACGTCGGTGTGTCGGCAGAAAAGCGCGTCCAGTCCTTCGGCTGTCTCGCGATAGCCTTGCCCGTCGTCTGAATTCTCTGAGCTGTGTATCTTCTTCCTTGTAGCTGTTGTATACAATTCTTCAAAAATTCTTTCTACACCTCTCTTTCTGTATACACACACTACTTTTACCATATTATTGTTGAATACCTCGACAAAGGTTCTCTCTCTCTCTCTTTTCTCACTATGTTCGTTATCGATTCAGGCTTGCACAAAACTTGAACGTGTATGATTTAGCATAATTACATTTGCAATAATCCCAGTGTATCAATGAAACAGGATGAACAGCTTACATTACAACAAATACAAATGAACACGATGGGTCACTGCATCTGCCTGCAACCTTGCGATCAGATTTTTTCAGGGAATAACATTTCTGTGATGTTATCTACTCCGATATAATGACTTCACATTTCATTCTGTCAGCATCCTATCATACTGGTCTCATCACTTACTGTGCAGAGTGGATGATGTTCCTGTATCAGCAAAGAGCTTATAGAATATTTGATCAGCCAATCACAAACAAGCTTGTAAATCTGGCTATTGGTTTAAGTATATAACGAATAAACCACTTGTGAACATGTTGTTTAAAAGAAACTAATAGTCACTGTAAAGCATATATAAACCTGCAATGGCATTGTATTCAAATACATAAACTTCAATATGGAGTCGGTCCCCCTTTTGCAGCTATAACAACTTCTACTCTTCTTGGAAGGCTGTCCACAAGATTTTGAAGTGTTTTTGTGGGAATTTGTGGCCATTTATTCTGTAGAGCATTTATGAGGTCAGGCCCTGATGTTGGACGAGAAGGCCTGGCTCGCAATCTCCGTTCGAGTTCATCCCAAAGGTGCTTGAAGGGGTTGAGGTCAGGGCTGTGTGCTCGGGCCGGTCAAGTTCTTCCACACCAAACTCATCAAACTCTTGTCTTTATAGTCCTTGCTTTGTCCACCGGGACACAGTCATGTTGGAGTGGAAAAGGGCCTTCCCTAAACTGTTGCCACAAAGTTGGAAGCATAGCATTTTGTCCACGATGTCTTGGTTTGCTGAAGCATTAATATTGCCCTTTACTGGGGATGAGGGACCTGATTGAATCACTTGAATTTAATAATTAACAGGTTTGGCCAAATATTTTTGTCTTTCTCTCTTACTGACTGACACTGGACACTTCTTAAGTGTTCCTAATTGTTAAACAAGCATGTGTTCACAAAAAGCTTTACTATATCTATTTTAAATATTGAGCATCTTTCTTTGTTTAATAACTTGTGGATTGTCAATAATACAAGTCCTTGCAAATTAGCTAGTTTTAGCCTGTGTTCAACACCACTTAAAATGTATTTCTGAAACAATAACACTAATATTACATATAAAATTAGCTAGCTTATATGGTGTTTTTAGGTAGCAGGCTAACTTGCTATTGCTGTGTAATGAAAACCAGTAACTGGAAAAAAGAAATGTAAAAAAATGCTACTAGTGAAGTATGATCCATTCGATCATGTTTGGAATTGGCTGAACACATTTATCTTGAGCTCCATCCATGTCAGGAAGTGTACAGTTCTTTTAACTTCCCTGATTCAATTGTTTCATGGTATTAAAACTATATTGGCATATTTTCTGTCAGACGAGTAGAAATGTTTTTGTGCAGAGTTATGATTTTAATGTATTTATGTACCTGGGGGTCAGAAAACTGGATTGAAGGAAATAAAGGTGATTTTTTTTGAAGCTTAAAATTGGAAATTTTTGGAGTTTTTTTTTTCTTCTTCTTGTTTTTGTGCATACAGTCTTTTACATAATCTTCTACATAGAATTATATTGGTGTACAGTAAGTGGTGGCCAAAACATTGTTATGCATGCAGGCTGCTTCTGTATATGTTGAATATATTTCTTGTCACTTACATATGCCAGTTATAATTACACATAATGACAATGATCATACAATAAGTGGAAGCTCACTCTGGCATTTCATGCAACTCCAGATCCAAAAAAGTTTCATCTAGATTAATGATGGTTCCGAAAGGTTCATCCACAGATCCTGAATTGGCCTGGCTGGGCCACGAGGTGTGTGTTCTGGTTTCACATTGTTTGTGTGCACTTCTGCAGGTAAAGATCACTTCAACAAACAGAGATCTGGTCAGGAGGAGAGTCCCCATCTACCCAAAGTTACTCATTTCCACCTGGATCCACTGTCTGAGGAGACAACAGACAGAGATGCTGCGGACCAGCCGGGTACCACAGGTACAAACTCGCACATTGACCTGAATATTTGTGTGAGAGTGAGTGAAATGTGTGATTTATTCCACTCATACCACAATAGATTTTTTTTAAAATTACATAAAGAAAGAGCAATTATACATTTTTAATTGTTATACAACATCCATGAAAGTGTTCCTGTTACTACTTATGCTATAGAAGCTCTACTGATTCCCTTACCAGCATGTCTTTTTTGTCACCCTTCTCTTAAAATAACTTGGAAAACCATAATATTCTGGCCTTACACCGGAGACTCCTTCCAAAAATTGTTGAATTTAATGTCTCTTTAGTCAATATTTTAGATTAGCCAGCTTACTCTCTTTCCCATGTCAATCAAAGTGACACTATCTAACCTTGAGTGTCTGTGAGCTTACTGTAAGCATACTGTACAGAAGAAGGTTTTTAGACCTTTTGCAGTCACGTAACTACCATGATGTCCATCACAAAAAAGTGGATGGTGGAATAACCTACATTTATAATGACCAAAACCTATTGTAATATAATTACATCAGTTTTGACTTGCAAGAATCCCAACTATCCTTTAAGGATCATAGCCCACCACATTTCACACTACACGATCTGTATCATTCAGAGTACTTAAGCTCAATACTTAAGTAAAAGTACCAGTACTACTAAAATGTACTTGACTACAAGTAGAAGTAGCAGGTAACTGTTTTTTTTTCTTTCATTTAATTAGAAGTACTAAGTATGAGCTCTAAAATATACTTTAAATGCAAAAGTGCAAGTCCACAGTGTTAAGGCATTATACTACTGATCAGAAGGTCCCAGGTTCAAACCCCAGCATCACCAAGTTGCCAATGTTGGCCCTTGAGCAAGGCCCTTAACATCCAAGTTGCTCTGGATAAAGACGTCTGCCGAATGCCATAAATGTAAGAACAAAGAAACAGATTTTTTTTAGACCAAGTCACTCACAGACAGTATATTAATATGTTCTGAAATTTTAACATAGTTGCTGTTGATAACATGGATCATTTTATTTGAACCAGAAAGGAAATTCAATTCATTTTCCTGTGTTCAGATGCTTTACCAGTTCAAGAAACCTTGTAGGCATTACAAAAGATAAAGTTTTAGACCAATGTATTTCAAATTTATTATTTAAAATATAAATTATTTCACAAGTTGGTTTGGACCTGGCTGGACAGAGAGGAGTGAACATTACATATATTTTAGACATTAAAGCTAGAATGTTGAATAACTTTCAGTATTGGTGAGTTTTACTGATAACGATGAGACCGACTCAAGGCAGACGATGTGAGTTGCCGCTCTGTCATGCTTATAGTTTGATTTAATGGGAGCTGTGGCTTTTTTAGATGATAAAAATTAATTCATAAATAACTTTAAAATATTAAAGGTTTCAGCTCCTAATAGCCAGTCATCAACCCATAAAGATGTTTTTTTTCCCTCCAAGAAGCAGATGAAAAAATGATAACCGCAACATTACAATATTAAGTTACTGAAGCCCTGGACATGATGCCATGACATGATAGCAACTAGATTTGACATTAATTAAATGCATTTTAAATAGCATCGTTAGCATCTTTAATTACGTTGGTAATTAAACTATCTTGGCTAGTTGCTACCTTGTGTAATACGAGTAGTCTATGCAATGAAACGTGGAAAAGGAGCCAAAGGAATCCAAGCCCAGAGACAAAGTCATTTCTGTAAACTAGGATAGGAGGAAATTTTTTATTTTTTTTTTTTTTGCTTCTGTCCTTCCTTACATGTGGTGGAATTAAAACGTAGTGAGTCCAAGTACAGGTTTTTCTTAAAAAAATAAATTATTGAGCAGAAGAAAAAAGTGGCGCATATGGAAAATTCAGATACACAAAAAGTACAAATACACAAAAAATACTTAAGTACTTAAAAAGGTTAAGGAAGTATTTGTATTTTGCTACTTGCCACATCTGGTATCATAACATGGTACTTTAGCTTTTTCTCATGTTTTTTTTGGTATACAATAAAAGTCTACATTTAACACCCCTTACCTGTTAGTACACCCCACTGTGGAATTTGTGGACATGTTTGATTTGCCCTGGCAACCAGTAACATCCCTTTAGCCTTGCGGAAGTGGGCGGGACCATGGCGTCCAAACAAAATGATGTCAGATGCAAAAGGTCTATTTTGTGTACTCTGTTGAGTGATCCAGCATCAGAAAAGTTTCAGGTGACTGGATTCTTGTGTCTCAGCCTCCATGATTGATAGCTGTGGAAATTGGTAGGTGACCAAACTGAGAGGGAAAATAGAGGGGAAACTGTTTTACTGGAAAGTACAGATTCCTTCAAATGTCATGTCATCTTTACAGGAGCGATGATGAGAGGTGAAGAAGGGTTTTGTTCAGCCTTTCCGGAACAAGTGGAGACCTTTCCCGAGGATGAAGAAACACAGCAGGAGTAACACACTGATCATTTATGAGCATGGCTTTATCAGTTCCAGTTCCATGGCTTTATCATGAGTAGCAATCACATTCGTTCTTAGCATCATATTTTTTTGTTGTTGTTTTTTATACATCTGTAAACACATCTGTATAGGTAAGTATATCAGAACTATCCTGTCTATAGAAGAGGAGGTGCTTTTCTACCGAAGAACCAACCTTTTTTTATGTTTCTGTATCTACACCGACGTGGCCTTTTACACTACACAGAAGTAGAGATTATACAGAAATGCAGAGGCTGTGAAAAAGAAAATTGCAGAGCCATACACAGTGTCAGGGTTTATTGAGGAGCAAGAAAAGTGCTTCACTGTTTAAAAGTGTTATTGAATTAGTAATTAATTCCAACGCTAGCTCAGCTGATGAAGAACTTCTGCCTGAAACATCCTACAGCTTATTAAACTTTCTATATACATCTTTTTTTTTTTTTTATTGTACTCAGCTCAGAGTTTTGGGTTTTGGTCATAATTTTAACTATTATGATGGAATTAAACAAATATTTTGGATTAATATTAACAGTAAATGGTCATCCAATCTATTATATAAGGCTAATATTAAAATATTATACTGGATACAGTTTAATATCATTATTAATAGTTTTGGTTTTAATTTTCCAGTGAAACAGAACATTTTGGACAAAAGTAAATCATTAGATGTTCACGCCCAACGTTCTTGGAGGTGAAACCAACAAATCGGATATTTATTATAAAAAGCATGATATTTGTAATATGGAGGTTTAACGTTCTAAGAATGTACGAAGGGTGTTCAAGTCAAACTGGGACTTTTGTTTGTCCAGAATGAGAGTAAAATCTACCGTTATTTTTCTATAATATACTGTTCTACACTACTGCAATTATCCCAGTCTTTCTACCATCGAGGTCAAAGGTTTGTCTGATTAGACTGCCTGCTTCACGTCTCAAACCCTGGCCTTCCAGGAATTCCTTTAATGACCCAAACATGTGGAGACGGCTTGGAGTGTGTTCAGGACTCCAAGCAAAGTTCATGTAATGTGCAAGTGGTGTTGGTGAATGATTGTGTGTACAGTTCATACAGACAGATGCGTCTCTTCTACATGTTGGTAACAAGTTAGCTGACATTTTTCAAGGATCAGGCGCTTCACTCACTGAATGTTCACTGGAACGACTGCAGTGGGCTCCGAGTCACCTCGGCCAGGACGTACAGCCTTCTTTAAAAAGTTTGCACCATTCAAATGCTACGATCCTTCATTCATGAGAAATTTCATCATTAAGTCCCGGTTTAACATGAACACCCCTTGCATCACTAATAATGGCACCAGCAAACATTTGTTACTCATGATATTAATGATACCCCCAATATACTGTACCCTCTCGTGTTACACCATGTTGATATCTGACATTGAGTGATCCATTATTTTTGCACATCAGTTTTATATAAAAATAGACAGATTTTTTTTTTATTCAAATATATAGCTTTGATATCTGCATTTGTGTTTACCAGAAAATAATTACACCACAAGTGTCAAAATCTTATGTAAAGGTGGTAAGAGCATATTTTCTAATTTATACTATTTAGTAGAAAAATATAAATTAATATGTATTTTTGTGTATTTTTGCTCATTTGGTAGTGGTAGGATACACCTGAGCAGGAAATGAAGGGTCTTGCTCAACAACCTGACCACGGCGGGTTGGCAGTACTGAGATTTAACTCTCATGACATACAAAATTGTTACTCAAAGCCTTAACTACTGAGCCACCACAACCAGCTCAGCAAGCACATTCTTAATCCGTAATCAAAAAATAATCCACATTCTAATTCTTAATTAGATATCACATTATGCATTGGTATTTTTCTGCAAACCAACTAACTTCTATAATTATTTAGTACTGCCAAATACTAAGTAATACTAAGTTGTAATAATGATTTAGAGGACAATATTGAGCTTTAAACTAAATACTGTAAATTGACAGCATCTGTTTTTATATTTTACTTACAAATTAAGCATCTAGTTGGTTACCTTCTGTAGAAATGTTATTATTTAACAGATCATTTCTGTCTAAACTTGCTCACAGTTTACAGGATAAATTTCCTTTTTCTTTTTGATTTAGCAGCTAATGAATATGTATTGGACTTTTGTTAGCCGCAAGGTGCATGAACATATTATTTATGATATACTTTTTGACCTTAAAGGACAGTTAAAAAGTTATAGGCTTAAGTTTGCTTGTGTCTGATTCAGGCCTTTAGTACAACAATTAAATAACAGCTCAATGGTTTTTAGATATATTTATATTGTTTTTAGAATATTAATATTCACAAAAATTGCATATGTATTTTGAAAAAAATATTATAATAATCTAAGCAAAACAGGCCAAATCCTTTCTAAAACCTTGTAATCATTTTAGTAATTTTGATGGTTAATAATTTAAATCAGCTTAAAGCTGCTGTTTCTTAGCGCTTGCTATTTCTATTACAGATTTCAACTAATCAGATTTTATGGAATAAGTGTACATATTTTACATAAATTATATGTAGGTATTGTGAATATTTACAGATTGTTATTGGATATTAAATATTTCACCTCCAACAGATTCAAAGCCCACTAATGATGCACTTTTTTTCCACAAACTCTTGTCCTGTTTCCCTGGATACAATATACTTTTGGATTTTTATTTTATTTTATTATTTATTAGTTCTATTAAAGAAGGAGAACTCTTCAAAGGTTTAATTTTTTTAATTAAACTCTTAAATTTTTTTATTTTTAAATACAGTATATAAATTTAGCCTTTTGTTGGTACTAAATTTATGCACAGGTATCAGCTTTCAGGATTTATTTTTATTTAAGAAAAATACTTTTAATTTGAAATGAACAGCTTTAAGATTTGAAAAAATATATATTCTGAGGGTTTAAAGAGGAGAAATTTCTTTTTACATTACTTTACATTACTTTAATGCTTTACATTAGTGTTCCTTGAACTAACATTAATCACGTAATTAATACACTTTAACAAATGTTAAACATAGCAATAAATGAAAATGAAATCCATAATTTAATGTTTAGTAAATGTTGATAATTCTCTGAATGATTCTTTCCAAGTAAAAATATTGCAATTTGCTTTTTAGCCTCAGTTCTGAATTTACCAAAATGTTCACAGTGCTGCTTGTGAGCTTTATTTTATTTGCTGATGTTATTAGCATTGGTGTGGCTTATTCAGTTTATATGGCGTAAAACATCAATTAATGCAAGTGCTCGCTACTTTATTAATGTTGCTTATGTCTTACAGTATATTCACTTTGGAGTTCATTGTTTCATCATATTAATGTGTTAAATGTTTCAGTTAAGGGAACCTCAAGCTTAAAATGTTAACAAATATGTAATGAAATACTTTATAAAGGGCCATTAACACACTTGTGATGAGAAGGTGAAAGTGTAAATACTTTATGAAAGAAATTAAAGAGACACAGTGTTATTTCTAGAACACAGTTTTCTGCATATTTTGTGTGGTGTTGTTTTTTCAAATGGCGTGCCAAGATGAATTTAGTGTAACAATTTGTCCTTTTTTTGTCAGAAAGTCATGAACTTGATCTGAATTAAAAAAAGAAATAAACACTTTTTTTCTCCACCCTTATTCTATCATCAAGTCTCAGGGATAAAATTGTTGTGTGTGTGTGCGTGCGTGCGTATGTGGCAGGTAAGATGACACCAGGAATGCCTCCAACACTTAAAACTCGTAGCAGTCTTATTATATAAAAAATATTTAATGCTTTATAAATAATTGTGATGTGTAGAATAGATAACTGCAGCTAATCATACAGTATAATCATATACTTTTGCATGATGTTAAAAAACTATATGACATATACACAGCTGATTTAAAGTAAAATGATCTATTTGAAATAGAATAAGCTGCCTGAATAACTGCATCTCTTAAAGGTCCTCATTATACAGCATCTGTTGTGCTTATACAGTAAGTCTTCATTATGCATTATAAGGTTTTTAACACACCCTGTGTATGAGGATTATTTACTATCAATTATTTCCCAGCCTGGGGATGGATTGTGGGCTGATGCTGGAAAAAAAAGGTTTCTTCTTCAAGGGCTCCTTCTTAAAATCACTTCATCCAGTTCTGAATAAAAATATGTACCAATGTAAAGCTAGTCCCTGTTATTCCAATAGCGGACAAAAGAGAGCAGTGCTGTGAACTTGAACAATTTCCTTTAACAATTGAAAACATTTATTTAATCCCCCCTTTTATTTTAACATTATGTTCTATTCTTATGAAAGGTTGTTGAACGTTTTAAACTCCAAAATGTCTAAAAGGGGGAAGGGAGTAAATACTTATGCATGAATAGTTTATCATTAGGGATCTGAAAGAGCCTGAACCAGGAAACTTGGGATGCAATTTAAGGAACACCCTGAATGTGATGCCAACCCAACACAGGCAACTAGTGCGCGCTCACACACACACACACACACACAGACAGATTCAAACAATATGGGTGATTTAGAAACACCATTCAGGGATTCACTTCATGTCTTTGGACAGTGGGAGGAAACCACCAAACACGGGGGGGAGGGGACATGTAAACTCTATGCACACAGAGTGGAGGAGGGATTCGAACCCACGACCCCGGAGTTGCATGGAAACGTTGCATGGACTACAGTAAGTGTAATATGTCCTGTTACATAGATTTAATTTGATATTCCTGCCTTACATGAATAAAATTAAATCTCCATTATGTTGCATGCACAATGTACAATGTATCTTACTAGCTAATAGATAGTTTTAGTGGCTAGTAATATAAATGTACTGTATAATATGTGAATTTGTGCTACTTCAACAACTGCAAGCACACTTAGACACAGATATAGGTGTTCTCTGTGAAATGGGCAACGTCCTAACAATTACTGTACAAATAAACGTCACAGTTTATAGAGAACTCATATTACACTCAAGTCTAGTAAAATTCTGAGAACTCACAGGGTGGGTACTTTCCGAATGGGAGCACTGCCTATGTCTCACTGTCTATCCAGGTAGATATGGACAGGGATGGACAAAAAGAAAAATCATCAAACCTGTTATCTAACATGTCGGTTCAAAGGATCATATACAAGTTGCTAAATTACACTGAGGTCTATTGATAGACAAGGTCTTAGCATATGATTTACATCATTTTCTTCCGCATTCAAAAAAGATTTCTTGCCCTTCCAAAAAGAAAGGGGCGGAGTCATCCTAGAAGAGACCACACACACACACACACATCAGGATAGAAACTCATTTCATCATTGGACAAAAGTGTTCAGTCAGAGGAACTTTATATTAACCTGCAGTGATGCTTCACTCTAAGAGGACAAGTGCAGATAAAGCAAGTCAGCAAAATCAATAAATAAATGCCCCCAAAAGCCTACAGAGCCACTGTGTTTTTCTTTTTTTTACTTTAAATTTTTAGTTCATGTCTGTATATATATATACAAACAGTCATACTGTTCATGTAGTCTTCATTAAGTGTTTCTTCCTGCAGTGTTATGCCATAGTGTCTCTATAGCATCGAGGGAAACTATACAAAAGAAATGGATTATGGCTTAAAGGGGAGCAGAACAATCTTTAATAAATTACCGATACAAATGACTAGAAAACGAAACAAAAACGAAAGCCGATTTACAAAAGTAAGGAAACGAAACAGAAAATGCACATGAAGAGGCAGCTTCTCTCTCTCTCTCTCTCTCTCTGGAGACCCAGACTTTTCCGGCTTAAGCTCCGTCTTCTTGCAAAGAAACAACGTTGCCATGACAACGCAGCATCCAGGCATCTTCCTTGGCAATGCTCGGTGTCATGGAAACATCAGTCAACTTGACCCCTCCCCTCCCCGAGGATCAGAGGAAACAGTAGCGTTATGATATGATGGCCACAGTGCTATGTACAGCACCCATAAGGGACTATGAGGTTTATGCCACAGTACACACACAGTGTAAGAGCTCGCAAGTTTTGCGATATAATTTTTTTTTTTATCATTTAGGCAGTCTTGCCATTCCACGGTAACGGCCGATCGGCGTCGGGGCTGGCGTCGGGGCTGGCGTCGGTCGGGTCAGCGCTGTGCGACGCGGCGCTTTGCTCTAAAGAGTCCTGGGAGGAGTGAAGTGAGTCAGTGTTGTTCACTTCACTGAGAGACTTCGGTTCGGAATCACGACTGCTGCGGATCAGAGTGACGCCAGATTTACGGGATGAATCTTCACGCTCGTAACGCTGCTCCCGCTCCTTACTGGCCAGTTCTGATCGAGAGATTGAGAGAATGAAAAAGAGAAGGGTTAAAAAAAAAGAGTAAAATACAGCAGGGCCTGTTTATTTAATCACAGTCTAGTTGAGGCAGTTAAGACAGAGGACAACTAATTGGGAGGTCATGAAGGTCACCATCATGCTGGTACTGTTGGGCCCTTGAGCAAGACTCTTAACCCTCAACTTCTCAGATATAATATATAAATGAGATAAATGAGGTATAATAAATAAGTGAGATGAATGTAAGTCACTCTGGATAAGGGCATGTGCTAAATTCACTAAATTTAAATGCAGGGATTCTATGAACATGTGGTGAGAATTTAATCCCCATATTGTACACATCTGTATTCAGACCTCAGACAACACTAGACGTGGAGGTTACTAAACACAAGGCTTTAAATACACACCCCATGGAAATCTTCTTGAGGCCAATATCAAGTATATACACATACAGTGGAGACCAAAAAGTATTAAGACACCATCTGCCATGTATTATAGTTCTCCCTGTGCACAAAACAGTTAATGTCACTAATTAGTTAGAGTCTTGTTGCCGGATCCAGCAGATTTGGAAGAATAAAGGACTTCCTAAATATTGATAACTGTATATCAATTACATTGCATAAAATAACAAATTTTATTGTTTTATTTTAATTATTGTTATGTTTATTGTCA
Source organism: Clarias laeviceps (assembly GCA_030014305.1). Lineage (NCBI taxonomy): Eukaryota > Metazoa > Chordata > Actinopteri > Siluriformes > Clariidae > Clarias > Clarias laeviceps. The sequence continues at coordinate 27,697,646 of JAQMYJ010000036.1, read as the reverse complement.
TTATTTAAAAAAAAATTGAATTTCACTTTTCTCCCAATACTTTTGGCCATAATACGCTATGTTTGAGACTCTTCATTATTTCATAATATTGCTCCTTTAAATAAACTGAAAAGTTGAATTACAAAGTTCCAAGTTGTTACATTCTAAATGTGTAAATGTTCAAGAGAGGTGAATACTTATGCACAAATAACTTACTTAATCAGATAAGTGGCAATTAATGAAAATGTTTTAGAAATGTTTTTGTGTAATCGGTTACCCTCCTTAAATTATGTGGACGTTCCTTGAGGACAATATCATTATTACTGAAATTGATAAATTAATTATTAAAAAGTATTCTTTTTCAGTGCAAGTACGACATTTTATTTAACCTATTAACAACAAAACAAATTCTGACAAAGACTCCAGCATTACAGTATATGAGGTATGTTAATGTACGTACACAGGAATTTGTAACATCTACACCGTAAACGTCGCTACACCGTAAACACACACCTTGAACAGACAGCTCCTTCCAGCGCTCCTTGTTGCTCTGGATGATCTCGGAGAGGAGGTGTCGAACACGTTTAAGGTCGAGTCCGGCAAGGGAATAGTCAATGGGTACAGAGTCTCGCTCGCTGTGTCTCTGGACCGACTCGACCACGGCAGCCGACCCTCGTCCTGATAAACTAAAATAACATAATCACATTACATGACATCACACCATTGCATCCCATCCAATCATACCATATTATATAACATAACATCACAACACATCACTTTGCATCGCATCGCATCACATCAGAGTACATCACACCACACCACATTACATCACATCACTTTGCGTCACGTCACGTCACGTCAAATCACGTCACGTCAAATCCCACACATCACAACACATCCCATCCCTCACGTCACGTCACGTCACATCACGTCACGTCAAATCACATCACGTCAAATTACATCACGTCGAATCACGTCACGCCAAATCTCACACATCACATTACATCACATCCCACACATCACATCATTTTGCATTACATCACATCAAACGTCAAGTCACGTCAAGTCACATCACATCACGTCAAATCACGCACATCACATCACATCCCTCACATCAAATCACGTCAAATCACGTCACGTCAAATCATGTCACGCCAAATCTCACACATCACATCACATTACATCCCACACATCACATCACATCACATTCCTCACGTCAAATTACACCACATCAAATCACACCAAGTCAAATTACACCACATCGCACCACATCACGTCAAATCACACCACGTCAAATTACACCACGACACCACATCACATCCCACACATCACATCACATCACATCAAACACGTCACGCCACGCCACGTCACATCACATTACATCACATCTCACACATCACATTACATCACATCCCACACATCACATCACATCACATCCCACACATCACATCATATAACACCACATCACATCACATCCCACACATCACATCACATTACATCACATTACATCACATTACATCACATTACATCACATCCCACACATCACATCACAACACATTACATCACATCCCACACATCACATCACAGTACATTACATCACATCCCACACATCACATCACACCACATTACATCACATCACTTTGCATTGCATCACATCACATTACACTACATTATACTACGTCAAATTACACCACATCACACCAGATAACACCACATTACATTACATCACATCCCACACATCACACCAAACCACATTACACCACATCACGTCATGTCACGTCACTGAAGCACTCTGGTCGAACACACATCAAATGTTTACTACAGTCTTATGAGCCATGAGAAATATGTAACAATAAATCTTTGTCAATTTATCATGTAACACAAGAATTTGTTTGTTTGCAATTTTTTTGCCCCTGTTGCTTTCTTTCTTTTCTCATTTCCTGTCTCTTGGCCATATCCTCTCATGTCCCTTACTGTCACATGAGCCAAGCACAGCTTTAGATATCAGAGCACTGGCATTAGAGGACTGTTGAAAGAGTAGAGAGGTGTTACCTCGCCCTGCGGACGCCGCCTGACTTTAAAGCTTCCTCTATGAGAGGAGAGATGATCTTCTCTGTGGTGTCCACAAGCACAGAGAACGTGGGCTCCACGATGAAGTCAATGAAGCCTGAGGGACACGAGACACGAGACACGATGAGAAAATAATTCCAAGGGGGAAAAAAACAGTCTATGAATGCAGTCATGATTTTGAAAAAAAAAAATTTAAACATGCATTATTATCATTATTATTATTAATATTATTGTCGTTGTTGTGAGGAGCAGAACAGCCACATGGTGGCGACATTGAGCTTTTAATGAGAGTAGAGAGACAGTTACAATGCTGGAACTGAGACCTAAAAAAACGACAGAGAGAGGGACACACCTATCTGAGACTGGGCGATCATCGTAGCCTTGCGATCACACAGTGGAGAAAATGCCAGGCCCAACTCTGCCTCTTTATCACCCTGCATAGCGCACACGCACACACGCGCGCACACACACACACACACACACAGATATGACATTATACTTTATCTAATAATGCTCATATGACACATTATTATATTACTGCTATTACTGTATGTGACTACAGAGGAGACATTAATATATGGTGTGTGTGTGTGTGTGTGTGTGTGTGTGTGTGTTTGCTGTGGGGTATACAGTAGTTATCCAAAAGTGTTAGTCTCAATGAAAGGGTTATGGTTAAGATTTTAATGTATATGTGTGTGTGTGTGTACTTGTCTGAAGAATTCCTCCATGAGAGCCTGAGTCCAGCGGTAGTGCAGGTTCCAGCCTTTCGCCGGGTGGCTGATGTCCGCCGCATGCAGCATGAGAGACAGAGCTTTGGGCTTGTCTATCCTGTTGCACACACACACATACACATTAATCACACACACACACACACACACACACACACACACACACACACACACACACACACACACACACACACACTCTCACACAC
>JAQMYJ010000036.1:27636168-27667227 GCA_030014305.1 Clarias laeviceps | reverse complement strand
CTCCGGCTGTGAGAGGTAACAGCATCACCCGGGGATCGAACCAGCGATCCCCAGATGATAGGGCGAGCACTTTACCATGATTGTAATTCTAAGTCATGTCATTGTTACACCTCACTGTAGCCCCTCCATTTGGTAACAAAGCCCTTCATATTGTGAATTCCAACAAATGAAGCCAGGACACACTGCTTAGCCAAAAAAATAATAATAGTTAATGTGTGAAAATGGTCACAGAAACATTATTTCACTATATGAGTCTGGGAATATGCCTGTTCCATCAGGGAAGAAAAACTCCATAGATGTGATAACCTGGTCATGAAGTACGTTCAGGTCATCAGCTGACTTCAGTTTATTACCACATAACGTTACTCAGTCTTGACCTGAGCAACTGAACGACCCCAGATCATAACACTGCCTTCAGAGGCTTGTACAGTGGCCACTATACTGTACATGATGAGTGCATCATTTCATGCGCCTTCCTTCTTACTCTGACACGCACATCGCTCTGGAATAGAGATGAGTTTGAGATCTGGACTTATTAGACCACATGACATCTTTATGTTCCTAACAAATGCAAGCCTTTTTTTCTAATAATTCTCATTAACAAGTGGTTTTATTATGGACACACAGCTCTGATTTTTACTGTTGATTTTTTTACCATGCAACTTCACAAAGTGTTTAAGTGCTCTCCATTCATGATTTTTTTCCCGACCACATTTCTTCCACAAAGTTGATGGTTCAGCACTATCCTTCCAGCTTTTGATAAAGTGTTGAAGGGTGCTTAACCCAAGTCCAGTAATTTGAAATCTCCTTAGTTGTTTTCTTTACCTAATTTTTTTTTTTTTATGACTCTTCTGAAATGGTCACTTTTTTTTGCCAGGCAGTATATGTTTCTGTAATATACAGTATATGCCACAGTATATTTTATTAGATTTAATACTTTATGATTTTAGCTTGCACTCATACCCAGTCAGAGTGTCAGAGATTGTGTTTACCTGCAGACGTACTGTAAATATAAATATAAATATAAAAAGAGATGTGTCACTCACCTCGTTTCATCAATGTAGACCGCTTCCAGTACTGAGGCGGCATATTCAATGTTCTTCCTGAGATCCACAACATTCACCTCGCCCTTATCCAGCTGCTTCACTAGACATCTCAACCTGCAGGAGACAGAGATCAGAAGCAGTTTAAATCTCTATGTAACCACATCAGTATGTGTAGCTCAGACTTACTGTATATAACTATATTCGACACATATGTCCAGATCAGACTCATATAACACATATATTTAGACCAATCTCATATAACTAGATTAGAGTGTTTCCAGATCAGACCCATAACCATATCAGATGGTTATATACAGATCAGACACATGCATACAGTAGGTCAAGATCAGACCTAGAACCAGATCAGATTCACACTACCAGATCAGACAGACTGTTATAAACTGACATAATTGCAAGCAATGACTGCACACACGTACACAAGTCAATGTATATTTCTTTTATTTATTCCAGAAAGATATTATAAAGAATTTTACACTAAAAAAGGTATCAAAAGGAGTATTACGCAAACATTTTCATGCAAGGCAAAGAAGTCCAGTGAGAGACCTACACCAGTCTGTTCTTGTACCACAAATCCGTAAAAAAGCCACTGTTTCAATCAATCCCACGCTTCAGAGATTAGCCCTGGCTTATTGTTCTTGAGCTGGTGGGATTTGGAGTCTGTCTGTCAGAAACTCTAATCGAACAGAGGTATAAAAGACTCGAGCTGCTCTGTGTCTGCGACAAGCCAAGCAGAGAGCGGCGCTATTGAACTCGGTAAAGCGACCACATCTTAGTATTTCCTGTCATTGTTTAAAACCAACAGGGACGTAACGGTATACCAAACAGAGCGCCATGTGGCCACTCGCATCTGTGTTGGATTCATGAAGTGTTTTTCGCTTTATATCTGCCTTCGCTCATTGAGCAAATACACCATTCTGTGTATGTGTGTGGGTGTCTGATTAGCATTCGCCCGTGTTAAACCCAGCAGTCCTTAACGCAACACTGTGAGTCCTTATGGAAGTTTTGCAGCAGCAGAAACAGTGTGGGATCTTGACACCTGGCTTACAGATACCACTTAACACCCACCACCAGAATCTCTCTCTGGAGCAGATTCGAAAGTGTATATATATTTTTTTTTTTTATAAAATAGAGAGCGAGTGAGAGAGACAGACAGAGAGAGAAATGGCATACAGCAAAACCCAAGTTCTATAGCAAAAAAGAGTTATGAAGAATGGATTTCCAGAAACAAAGGGATATTGAGTTATCATAGATTGTCAGCACAATGTGTCTTTGAACATGATTCTCGAGATTTTCAAAGCACAAAAGTTTTCAAAAAGCAGTTCTACTGCTCTACAGAGTCGTATACTTTAAGGTGCCATTTTATTCGGTACATATTTCATGTACAGTCAGTCGGCAGACACCATTGTCCTGAGCAACTTAATTTTTTTGGTCATTATACATCTGAGCAGTTGAGGGTTAAGGGCCTTGCTCAAGGGGCCCAACAGGGGCAACTTGGTGGTGCTCGGGTATGAACCAGGGACCTTCTGACCAATAGTTCAACAGCTTAACCACTGGGTACCCCAGCTCATGTACACCTGCTAGTATCTGCTGCTGTGCAAAATGTATCAGTCCTGTCCTCCCACACCAAATCCATCAATGGAAAGGGACACATGTTCCTAGAGCAAAGATATCATTGAATTGCTGGGATGTTCACAGTGTAGGCAGAAAATGCATTGCTGCTATGAGAGTACCAGGTCTAGCAGTGTTACAACAGGAGCTTTTAAACACAGCACTGTTATTGCTGGGTGATAAACACTCCACCAATCAAACATCTCCAGCCAAGAGAACATACAGGGATGAAAGAGTGATGCTGATGGGGGACCGAAGGAATATTTAGACAAATTTTGAGCCAGTGTTTTAGCGAGTGGTAATAAATAGATCAAAACAATAGAAAAGCCAACCATGAATGTTCTGAAGCCCTGCCCCCTTCATCTGTATCACATTAGTAATGGTTTAACCAGTGGTCTCAACTTGATGTCACGTACTGTATACAGGGTCGCTGGGGGCCTGGAGCCTATCCCAGAAGACGTAGGGCACGAGGCAGGGTACACCCTGGACGGGGTGCCAATTCATTGCAGGGCAAACACACACACTATGGGCAATCTGGGAACACCAACAAGCCTAATCTGCATGTCTTTGGACTATGCGAGGAAACGCAATAAGGATGGGGAGAACTCCAGGCACACAGACCCAGAGGAAGGAAACGCACCTGGACCCTGGAGGTTCAAGGCGACAGTGCAACCACTAATCCACCATGCTGCCCCTTTACTTTCAGTCAAGGTAAACAAGACAAGCATAATGGCTGACCCTGTGCTCTCACCCCAGCCTACTAACAAGAAACTGGGATATGCAAAGAATAAAGAACATCACTGTGCAGTAATGTATATGTGACGAATAAAGGCTGAACTTAACTTATCTGAACTTATATAGCAAATACTGCTTTTATTAGGAATGCACTGAAATTTCATCAATCGACATTTTTTGTTTCACCCAAAATGCATAGAAAAAATTGTATAGAAAAGAAAGAAATTGGCCTACAGTGATGTGTCAGATATAACATTTTAATATTTTTCAAATAAGATGATCAGATGAGAGATTTTAAATCGGAATATTGTACCTACTGTACAAAGCACAGTTGCTAAGTTTTACAATACTGTAGAATAAAGCAGCACTTCTTTCTGTTGGTCATTTATGTTAATAGATACAGTATCTTAGAGAAGAGTCGAAGTAAGAGGATTTAATATGGAGTGGCGTGTGTTTGGTAAATAGTGGCGAGTTTGTGGGTGTTGTGGTGGGGATTTTATTGGAATTCCCATAGGACTTGTTATGCAAAGCTCTCAGTTTGTTAGTTTAAAGGAATTACTGTGGGACATTTCAGCGTAGACACATTAGGAGTTCAGCGGTCATGATTGGAAGAGCTTTTGTGAAGAAAAAAAAGAACAATAAGAGACAAAGATATGCAAGTTTCACTCCTCACTCTAACTGCACTAAAACCAGTGTAAAGAAAATGCAGATTTTTCTTTTTTTTTAAGGTTGGACAAGGCATTGTTTAGGAAAATTCTAAAGAGGCTTAGACGTCATGTAGTACAGCAGGATAAAGAAGCGTAAAAGGACAGTCTGATTTTGATGTCATTCTTGAGAACCATTCTGTGCTGTCAGTTTGAAAGAACGTTTTTTTTTTTTTACGTATTCCCAAACATCTCCCGGGAAGACAGACAGAGGCGACGATATGAAATGGCTCTTCAAAGTCAAGTGAGGCAATTTTGTCAAATTACAGCTCGACACAGTGAATTGAGGCTCCGCCGTTTTGATAATGCCGCGTAATTGCGGAGTAGACAAAAGCTAATGTCTGGGATTGGAAAGAAAATTTTACAGGGAAATTCGATGTCACTTCTTTGTGCAAATCTGTTTGTAGAGTCGTAAGCATACTGACAAATTTCTATCAAGACTATAAAAAGATTCTTCAATGTTCTTCAAAGCATAAGGATGCAGCAACGATAAGTGCAACATCAGAGTCATGAAGTGGAGTTCGGTTCCTGTCTGTGAGGTTATCAGGAAGTTAACTCATGTCGACTGGACTAGTGTTAGGTACTGTAGAAATGTTTCACTACTCCTCCCAGAAGCTTCTTCAGTCAGAGGAAAGTTCCTTATATTTGAGCCCTGCAGGGTCAAAAGGGTCCTCCTCTGTCTGAAAAGGCTTGTTCTGGGAACAATAGAGAAGGTACTGTATGAGGCAGGTATAAGAGCATATGAGGCAGGGTCATTAAAGAGTAGGGTGGGAGAGTTGTTTAGAAGAAGGAGCACTAGACAGAGAGAGATTAGGGAGAGAGCCGTTAAGGTGTAACAACCAGACAGGGTAAGAGGAGTCCTTAAGTGTGGCTTTCCTGGTGGACCCGGGAAGAGGTCTTGATCTTCCAGGGGATGGATGAAAAATACAACACAGGCTACCCCTCTCGAACCATCTATTCCGAGCCATCTATCCTCTCCGACATGACTTAATCTCCAGATAGAGTTTAGTTCATTTTGGGTTAACTCTTTATTTATTGCTTATATTTTAGTAGTTTTATTTGCTAGCCAGTCTCACATTTTTCTCTCTTTTGTTAATAAATACAGTTAATTAGTTAGTTAATCTGTTATTCAAATTTTAATTTTATTTGTCACATACAGTACATAGTATGATATGTAGTGAAACTAGGGACCCTGGAGGCCAATGTATTTATTCCCGTTTTGTATGACCATGTCGCTGGGGGCCTGACTACGGGCAATTTGGGAACTACGGCCAATTTGGGAACACCAATTTGCCTAATCTGCATGTCTGTGGGAGGAAACACACCAAGCATGGAAAGAACATACACCCTCCATGCTCACAGACCAGATGCGGAAATCAAACCCGGGACCTGGAGGTGCAAGGCAATAGTGATAACCACTAAGCCACCATGCCGCATTATACTGTACAACTGCCTGTGACCTAAAAATAAAGATTTCTCTGCAATGAAATAAATTGCACTAGAAAGATTCTCAGTCAGAAGATTAAAAGTGCAATTAGATTTCAAATAGATTTTTAAAAATTATATAAGAATAAGAAAAAATATATATAAAAAAGTTTTACAAATTTTGGCTGAAAATGTATATGTTCAAAGTTACCAAAAAAAAAAAAAAAAGAAGTAAAATAGAAGGGTTATAAATTATGCAGGATTTACAGACTGTATAGAAAAATATTCTGGTAATACTGTATTCTGTTTATTTGTTTTAAATGATCACATTAATGTAAACACGCCTATTGATATAAACTGCAGAAACAAGAACTGAAGCTACCATGAGAAAGGCATGAATGTGAGATCCAGCAGCAGAATATGACAGATAGAATAAAATTCTAGGAAAAAATTAAGTGACCAAAGATCTAACTTGATCATGACACTAGAGTTGAGTTGAAAATGGCAAGATGAGGAAGAAAAAAACTTTAGTGCGCCAGTTCAAGGATGGAGCCTACTTGAGCTTGGCTGAGAGCCCAGTGGATATCAAGTAGAGGATCAGACTCTTAGAAAGGGTTCTTCCCAGGTTTTTTGAACAGTTATTTGAATATATGTATATTAAGTCTTCATAAGCAGGTTCTGTGAGACACCTTGGATTGTAGATAGAAAGGCAAACACACAAACCAAAAAAAAAAAAAAAAAACAGTGTTCTAAAGTGCAGACAAAAGCAACAAAGGACACACTGGAGTAGTACTTGATGTGGTGTACCATTCTGGCATACTGTGTTAGGTGCATTAGTGTGGTTTGGGATGTAGTCAAATAATTTAGCTTGCCTAACATTTTCATGTCACTGTGAATCAGTTTAATCATACTAGGTCTATTCAGAATTTAAGCACGGCTCAGCCGTTTTGCTAGATAAATACTCTCTTCTGGTTCTCTGATGCTGAATCAACACAAATGAGAGTTCTGGAAAGCCAAACCTATGGACTTAGTCATGGATGGATTGACGATGGTGAACAGGCATTTGGGTCTTAAACTACATGGCAAATCTATTTGGACAGTCATATGTGTTTTTTTCCCCACAATGTCACCACAAACTGTAGTTGACAGCAATTAATTTTCGACAATGGCTTTTGTTTAGAAGCCCGAACTTGTTCCGATATGACAATACCCAAGTGTATAAAGTGAGTACCATGAGGACATGAGGTTTATCACATTTGGCCTTAAGCCCACTGAACACTTTTGGGATGAACTGGAAGACCAGACCTCCTCATCCAACATCAGTGATTGATCTCACTGAAGTTCTCAATCACCAATTCCCGAAGCTGTTATAGCAAATAAAGGGTCACTGACTTAAAAGTCTTGAGCCACCCCTCATTTCTTCAAATGAAATGAAATTAAGTGATGCAGGGCAGCATGGTGGCTTAATGGTTAGCACTGTTGCCTTGCACCTCCAGGTTCTGGGTTCGATTCCTGCCTTGGGTCTGTGTGCATGGAGTATGCATGTTCTCACCGGGCTTTGTTGGTTTCCCCCAGGTAATCTGGTTTCCTCCCACAGTCCAAAGACATGCAGATTAGGCTAATTAGCGTCCCCAAACTGCCTGTAGCGTTTGAGGGTATGTGTGCACCCTGCAATGAATTGGTACCCCATGCCTTGTGCCCTAGGTCTCCAGACCAAATGTTGAACAAATGTTATACTGCAACAGGATGCAAAGTGCCTAAGGATACAAGTAGTTTATGTAACAACCTCAGCAGCAACCTCATTTCCCCTGTCTTCTGTTCCAACCACTCAGCATTCAACATGACTATACTGATCACCGGCCTGATCCTCTGTCATCATCTGCACCTGTTTCTCACTGGGTTATGCCTTAAGTTAGATGTTCTTTTTAATGCTTGAATGATTCATAGGTCACTGTGTGGCTTAACAAACAAAAAAAACATTCCTCTGAAACTTATCAGGTACAAGGACTTGACTGAAAAAGAGAGTTGAAAAGTTCTTCAGGAAGCCTTGGGAATTATTCCTCAACAATAAGAAAGTCTGGCTCTTTGGGAGCAAAATATGAAGAAATATGGGGCCTCAAGACGATTTTTCGCCCATATAGTTTTAGTCTGTTGACAAATAGACTTCTAATAAGCCAAGAAATGTCCTTATCATAGTCCTCTTTCAATGTCCTTGGGTGCTCCAATAAAGACAACAACTGGGACTTGAACCTGATCCCTGGCTGTAGTGCCAATATCGAGGCTGCTATGCCTAAACTTACAGTGGACATTCCCAGAGGAGTGGACTTGGAGAACACCGTGTGAGTGAGCTTGATAAGCGTCTACATCTATGGCTTACTATTTTTACTGACTCTGTTTACAGTCTATGTGTGTGTGCGTGTGTGTGTAGGCTGTACGTGCTGTGAGTTCCTGTAGTGATAGATGGGACCTATCTGGTCAGGCTGAGTGACAAACGAAAAGGTCAGCAACTCGATAAGGGTGATTTGGGAGCAAGCATTTATATGACGTTATGTTTTCTTCATTCTGAAGGCCCCTCGAGCCCCTGTGACAAGCTAATAGCACCGGTGGACTGGGTGTGGGGGTGGGGTTATTGCCCAAAAAGAGAAGGGACAGAGTGTGTCCAAATAGCACTTCAGAATCAAAATACACACACACACATACATGCACAGACTTAATGCTACAGGATATATCACTGTGACATTGACTCTCTGGGTAGGCATGATAAAGCCCGGTAATGGGAAGAGATTTAAAGTTTCATTATGGCTTATGTTTTATCAATGCAGCACTGTGTGTTGTATTATGTATTTTAAATTCATTGCATTTTTCACTGAGATCATGCCTGAAAATGATGGCATGGCGGCTTAGCTATTAACACTGTTGCCTCACATCTCCAGGGTTCTAATCTACTGTACCACTCTGTGAACATGGAGTGTACATGTTCTCCATGTGGCTAGTGGGTTTCCTCCCACACTCCAAAGACATTTCGCACAGTGTAGGCTGATTGGTGTTTCCAAATTGCCTGGAGTGTATGATACAATTGTGTACGTGTGTGTTCTTTTGCCATGCCATGGGATGGCGCACCATTTAGGGTGAACCCTGCCATGTGCCCTGAGTTCCCTGGGATAGGTTCCAGGCCCCCTATGACCCTAACCAGAATAAAATTATAGATAATATATGGATGATACTATGATTTTTCAGTACTGTCACTGATAAACCTGCTGGATTTGAGAACAGTCATGAGATTCCACAATTCCATAGAAATGCTAAAAGAATAACTTTGGCAAGATTTATTACATGTAAATATCTTATCATCAGTTTCATCAACTCACTCAAATACTCTCTCGCTCTCACTCATTCTCTAAACCGCTTCTCCTGTACAGGATCGAGGGACGGCTGTAGCCTCTTCCATGGTACTTAGGGTACTAGGCGGGGTACTAAACAGTGCCAATCCATCGAAGGGCCCAAACACATACTGTACACACTCACTCACACACTATGGGCAATTTGGAAATGCCAATTAGCCTACTCTGCATGTCTTTGGACTGTGGGAGGAAACCAAAGTATCTGGAGGAAACCCACCACGCACGAGGAGTACATGCAAACTCCCCACACACACACACAGACCTGAAGATTGGACTTGAACCCTCGACTCTGGAGGTGGAAGGCGACGGTGCCAACCACTACACCACTGTGCCACCTAATCAAAGTACCTTGCTCCTAATTCATCAAACTAATTAACAAGTCTGAAACTGGTTGAACCAATTGTCTTCAGTACATAAATGTCCTCCAGATTTTTTTTACCCCAAGATTGGGAAAAACCAACCTACAAAAACAGACAAAAAAAAATATGTATCCCTGATTTGGCTTTTATTTGCACTCCGTTTGACTTCTGTTTTAACTCTAATTTGCACACAGCCTGTGTAATTTGCTTCATGCTCACTAATGAGGCAGGTTTTAGGTTTTGTTTTACATAATCATAATGTAGAGTAAAAGCTTAAGGCTCGGTCTCTGGGTTCGCTATGGTGACTCAGCACACGATACTTGACACTCAGCCTAAACACAACACACGTGTGAGATATTACAGAGCACTATTATTCATTAATACATCTGTCCATTTCTAGCAAAATCGTTCACATTCAGTACACATGAAACAGTCACTTGCTCTTCAGGGTTCTCTTCCTATTACCGTGATATTCATTGTTTCATTTGTTTTCCATACTGCTTAATCTGCGTAGGGTCACGGGGGGCCTGGAGCCTATCTCGGGGAGCTCAGGGTACAAGACTATGAGCAATCTGGGAACACCCAGATGGGCAGGGGTAGTTCAGTGGTTAAGGCATTGGGTCTAGAAGGTCCCAGGTTCAAACCCCACCACCAAGTTTACCCTCACCAGGGATAAGTGCGTCTGCCAAATGCAGTAAATGTAAAACGCCCATCAGCCTACTGTAAAATGCATGTCTTTGGACTGAAGGGGGAAACCAGAGTCCCTGGGGGAAACTCCCACCAAGCACTGGGACAACATGCAAACTCCCCACACACACAGACCGGAGATGAGATTCGAACCCCCAACCCTAGAGGTGCAACAGTGCTAGCGCTAAGCGACCCTACCACGATATAAGTTATATTTAAAATAAGCCTTTTCGTATCACTGTAGTTGTTTATGAATGATACAGTTGGAAGCTTTTCTCCAGCTGGCCAGAAAGGATTTTTCAAGTAATCCGATAAATGTTCTTTTCAGGAACTCTTACAGATGCTCAATATAAATCCATGCCAAAACAAGTGGAGCGAAAGAACCAGAAATGCGGGCTCACTAATATATATATATTTATTTATTTATTTACAGAAGTAACAATGTCAAAGTTCTGTAGACAACAGAAGACGACAGTCCATGGTAAGGACGCACACTGTACAAACTATATCATGTACAAATATTACTGTAAGCATGTCTGATCCAAACAGCAGTCTCTAGACTCTCTCTCTCTCTCTCTCTCTCGCTCTCTCTTTCTCCAGCAGCTGTGCTCCTTATCAGAGTTCAAACAAAGGCCATCAGTGTGTGTGTTTGTGTGGTGCACAGTTTCTCACAGCAGACACGGACAAAACAGCGCTCCTGACGTCTGCAGCTCCTCCAGATGATGTATTAACCATCGAGTGTGTGTGTGTGTGTGTGTGTACTACTTCCCATCACACATACGACTGCCGTAAACACAACACATGAAGCAATCTTTTCAAGCACTGGCAGAACTAAACAATACCGCATTCCTTTGCAGTCTGGCATCAAGACCCGGCTCAGCACTGGATTGTGGGATTGGGCGCAGATCTTGACACATGGCAGGAAACCAAAAGAACGTTAAAATAGCTGTCTATAAAGGTCTGCGTGGAACGGGATATACGCGAATGTCTTTTACAAACGCACACACACACACACATACAGTATGTAGTGCTTCATTTAAGACCTCACAGAAACAAAAACAAGAGTGGAGCACAAGGCTGTCCCATTTTAGCCGCGTCCGGAACCTTGCAGGCCACAGAGGAGCGATCAGCACTATCCTCACGGCGGGGTGCGTCCTTCGGGACTGGTCCTTATCCGCTCAGCTTTCCATATTTCTTTTTCCAAATCCAGAACGGCAAATGTTTTTTTTTCATAGGCTCCCAGATGAGGCACCTAACCATTGAGCAAGACCAGCTGTTTTCCCGAGAAATTTTTTTTTTTCAACCCATTTCACTAAATGACAAAATGTAAAGAGTCAACTATCCACTAAATCCACTTCGAACCAGCCAGGATGTATTTGATGTCTGAAAATTGCTTCTTGTTCACCTTTTTTCCTAATGCCTTCTAGCAAAAGATGGTTTCATATTTCCTGCTCTTTCAAGAGAATTTTTTTTATGGTTTACAGTCAGCCAAAACACAGTATTAGTGCTAATTGAATTTTTTTTTATTATACATATAATACAGGAAATGTGTTTACCAGAGAAGCTACTTCTGAAGTTTATGCAACAAAGTGACCAATCTGGCTTCCCTAAAAATTTCAAGTTGCAGGTGTTTTGAAGAGATGATTTTACTTAATAAAATTAAGAAACTTAAATAATTCTTCTGATTGTGTGAAGCTGCTTTGAGACAATGTCAATTGTTAAAGGCGCTATACTGTACAAATAAAATTGAATTGAATTGAACTGAATTTTATAGGTGTCCAAAATGACCATTTTTCATTATACTGTCTCACTTCAAACAATAATCATTTAAAATGCAAATTATTGACATTTCTTTAAGTATCGATACTAAATTTGGTTTAAGCTTCTAGAAGCATATGACTGGTAAAAATTGTTTCTTACATTGAAGCATTCTGTGCAAAATTAAGGATTTTTTCCAAAAAAAAAAAAAAAAAAAAAATTCTAATGTCCGTAACCTTGTTAAATTCATGTTGCGATAGCGATATCTTAACAATTTTGCACTTTAGAATAATACACCTTTTCAGGTTTATGCCTTTTATGTGAAATCTTAATTGGCCAAGTTTCACCTGAATGACAGTTAAGATCTTTGAAAGATTTAAATTTTAAAAAGTTGAAAAAAAAGACACTACAAAAAACTGTATCAAATGTTTTTTCTTTTATCTGATAAAACCATTGATGGAACTGAACATTGTGTGAGGTATTTAAAAAATAAAAAGTAACAGACCCTGTACATAATATTAAAACTGCAGGAGTGCCATGGACTGGATAGATGTTTTGCCTTCACTTAAAGTCGCTGTGAAATGGCTTGATTTGTTTTGTGCGTTGACATTTTTCCGTCTTAAACTGGTCAGAGTGATGGCACTCTGAAGTGCTTGACTGATTTACACAACAGCCAATAGCTTTTAAGAAATCCCGTAGCTCCAATAAATCTAACCATAGCTGACAGCACGAACAAGTAAAATAAAAAGAGCAAAGAGTTTAACAAGGGCATGTTTTTTCCATTTTCCCCCTGCTGCCTTCACACAGTCAACTTTAACAAGGATGGTATCCGAGAGGATAAGATGCGGGTTTTTTTTTTTTTTTCTGATTTGTCTAAGCAGTAGGTAGAATATTATTGCTTACTGTAAATAAGTGATGACATACTATCAAACATTTTCTCTCTAATTTAGTTGAACCTACAATAATCCCCACCCAATCCGCTCTCCAATCAAGGCTACAACTATAAGTCAGGGAGGGCCGAAGACTATCAGGTGTTTCCCCCGAGCCAGTCGCATCTTTTCACCTGATGCCAGCCGCATGTTTTGGAACTGCTTGCACCGTTGGGGGGTGGCGTAACTCACTCGGAGGACAGCGCTATCCGCTCCTTCCGCCTGCATGAACTCACCGATGCCTGTGATTGGCTTAGAGCCACGATTGATGTGTGCCTTCCATCCCACCCCTCTGAGAAGGCTCGGCCAATCAGCTCTCTCCAGGCCTGCAAGAGCTCCAGGTGATCACTTTACGGCTGCGCCAAGACTTTATAGTACATTAAAACAGAATCAAGTTCTCAATCAAAAGACGCTACATTCATGGGAAATTTCCTCACAAGTCCCGGTTTGACTCGAACACTCTTCGAATTTAGTTATATGACTATAAGATTCTGTTGCCAGGTCATAAGAATCAGCTGTGTTCTTTAAGCCAAGTTCATACACATGAACGCCCCTCATTTATATCAATTAAGTAAAACATTATTAATGTTTTTTTGTAAGGCATTCTGGAAATTGCCCGATCAGACTGAATTATTGCATCACTGTCCCGGTCACACGAGCTAGGAGAAAAATCTTAACCTCGAGAACATTCCCATGAGCCCGCTCTGCCATTTTCTACATAAAAGTCTTCCGAAGAGACTCGCTGCCGTCACTCAAAGTCCCTCGGGACGCCGCGAGCGCTGCCAGGCCTTCACACGGCTCAACATTCCTAAAATTCACTGAGAGGAGTACACAGGAGCGTGTGATGTTTCCAGAGATGACTATCAGCTCCTTTTAGGCAAGAAAAACAAGCAGTGGGAAATGGGCACTTCTAGGTGATTTCGTGCCTCATTTATTTCTTAATCAAACATATGTGTTCTTCTTTGCTTCACATATCTCGGTGCAGACATCTGTTGAACGTTTGGGAAGTTGTGCGGAGTTGTTTTGGCTTTCAGATAAGAAAGGAAATATCTTACTAGGAATAGAATTTTACTAGGAACTTAAGATCGCAATAGCTTCCTGAATACGACGTGTGTATCTCAAGTCTCTTGTACACAAAAGCTTGTGTTGTTTATGTGTTCATTCATTCATTCGTTTATTTGTCTTCTTTAACTGCTTTGTCAGAGAAGTGGTTGGCCAAAAGTTAAAAAGTATTAAAAAAGGATTCACATTGAAGAAAAAGTTCGATACCATAGCGCTTAGGTAACTTATTTTACTATTTAATTAACAACAAGGTCTCAGAAGCCCCCTTATAGTGTGTGTGTGTGTGTGTGTGTGTTATTGCACCAGCTAAAATACCCCCTAATATATTTTTCCATCCCTTTATTTTATTCCTCTTCTGAATGTCCTGTTTCAGTGTCTAGCTTAATGAGCAACTGCCAGAGAATAGTAGAGCTGAGCAATAAGGGGCTTTTCTTATATGAGGTCACATAAGGGGGAAATCTATTCGGCGTGTTTAAGCCCTGGCCAATACAGGAATAGAAGAACACAAAAAATGTGGGAAAGTTTTTTTGTTTTTTGTGCATGCACACTGGAGACCCATCTGAATGTCTAAAAATAATTAAAAAGTGAATTCTGCATAATAGATTTGCTTTAAAGTGGACCAAAATGTTTGTCCAGGGTCTAATTCTCGCAATGTGGTTTGTAGTGCTGGGTTCAGAAGCAGTTATAGCACGCTTTATTATGTTCTGTTGCCTCCACAAAAGTCTGAAATGGAAGAAAGCTAAAATAAATTATAAGATATTATTATAATTTATATAAGAAATTAAAATAATAAAATAAATAAGAAATTATTATTACATACCACAAAGTAACTTGAGGTTAAGTAATGTGGTCAACAGTCAGGACAAACACAAATCTTTCATATTTGTAGCACACACAAAAGCACAATGGACATGGGCAGGTTGATGATGTCATATCAGTGTTTTCAAAAATATTATATGTTTTACCTTTCAAAACCGAACCTGCTGAGACCCAAACACAACTTTTGTGTACTTGAAATTACTTGATTACTATGAATTGAATCAATGTCCTCAAACAGGAAGTCTGGCACAAGAATTATACCTAATGGTCCTCATATGAGGATCACAAACAAGGATATATAAGCAACGTACTTGGAAAAAATTTAATAGTCATTCAGGTCTGAAGTGGACGCCCAAACCCCAGCCAGTGGATGCAGTGGCCGAATAAAAGCCCAAATAAAATGGGAGGGTTGCGTCAGGAAGGGCGTCCGGTGTAAAACCTGTACCAAGATGATGGTCTGCTAGGGCGACCCCTCGACAGCAGCAGCCGAAAGATTAACAACAACAACATCATTACAGCTGGAGTTCTTTGGTCTCTTGGTCAACGTGTCAATGTAATATGAAACACCGGATCAGCCTTAACATCGCAGCCATTGACAGGTGAAGTGAACAACATTGATCACCAAATATACACCAGCAAACTGGTGATAGGATCATGGGCACACAAGGTTCACCCATGCCTGCACAGGACCAAAGGCCAGACTGTCCAATATGAACTCACAGAAAAGCCAATGCAGCACAAATTGCTGAATAAAGTCAATGCTGGCCATAAAAGAAAGTCACCAGAAGACCCAAGCCGTCACAGCCGGTCTGCAGGAGACCCAGCAGGCTAAGAGCCCAAAGCCACCGACCCAGGCTTTTAACTCTAAACCAGATCCCAATCCGATAGGACAGTGGTCCCCAACCATTGGGCTGCGGACCAGTGCTGGGCTGTGGATGATGGTACCAGGCCACATAGACAGAATATAAAAACAGCATTTTTTAAATCATTTATTTTGTTTTTTTTTCTTGTTAAAACTAAGCAAATTTTACAAGCTAACTCTAGTTAAAATGAGTAAATGGAAACCTTCCTTGAAAAAGGAAAAACACCCAAATAGAGAGGCAGCAGAGACTCTGAGACTAAATTGCGGGTTTATCACAACAGCTGATTCACATGCTCCAAGCCCGCTCTGTATAATAGATGTGGCCTTAAAAGTGTGTTTGAGACGACTTCAACTCTGCCGACATCCTGGATTCAAACCAAGGTGGAATATCCTGAGATCAGCAAAAAGGAATTCAAAACCTTGCTTCTATTTCCAACAACCTATCTTTGTGAGACGGGGTTGTCTGCAGTGATAGTAATGAACTAAATTACGGAGCAGACTGGACATAAAGAATACACTTCGGGTGTCGTTGTCTCCCTTTACTCCTACAGGGAAAAGAGCTCAGGGCTCACACTGATTCTGCGTTATGGTGTGTTGTATTAATTATGCATTTTATTATACTTTGTGCGATGGCCTGTCCCTGTCCATGGAAAATTATCCTACATGAAACTGATCCGTGGTGCAAAAAAGGTTTGAGGTCACTGTGAAAGAACAAGCTGGACGAGCAAGTCCATTCCACAGAGGCCCCACCTTGCAACCCACAGCGGCAAAAGGATCTGCCGCCAACATCCTGGTGTCAGACAACACAAGACACCCCAGAGACCCTGTGGAGCCACGATCTGTGGGGCCAATGCACCCTGGAGACACAAGGGGAACCAAAAACCCAGGTGGTTATACTGTTAATGGTTTTAATGTTATGGCTGATTGGTGTAAACTTTGTCCATTAACTTTTTATTAACCTGCATATCCATAGGGTTTCCAGCAAATTATGGAAAATCTTTTGGTTTTCCATTCTTTTAAATAAATAAACCAAATGTTTAATACTGCCCTTTTATATACTGACTGCTGATTTTTAGATCATTCATCTGGAAAAAATAACAACAGTTTGAAATCATGTTTTCAGCGCCATAAAATGATTTCACCCACATACGGCTTGACACATTTGTTATTTTTACATGACATTTAAGGTGTAGGTCGTTTAGCACAGCAGGAATGTGCAACAAAAACGTCTTGGTAATCTGCAAGTCCTGTTTCATCCGCTGTTGAAAATCAGCTATAATAGATTAACGTATAATTTTATACGCATAACATTTGATGAATGACTCAGTATCCATTCCAAGCAACTGAGAATTAAGTGGGTTTTTTTTTTTTTTTTGGTCAAAGGTCCTAACAGGAAGTTAATCTTGCATAACCTTCCCGAACCAAACACTAGTCATTACATAATGCAACACAGGGACAGTATTATACCGTCCATATGCTACCAGTTTGGTGAACTACACCGGTGTCATGCCCAACAGTCGTGTCAAAGTGTTTTGTAAGTAGAGGTAGCTCCTTAAAAGAAGCCAACAAATATCTCAAAGACTAACCATGATCATTTCCAGTCCACTTGATGCTTATCCAGCTTGTTCGCACTCTCAAGACGTGTCATTCCAAACACTCGAAACACACTACTAGTACAGACACAAACACTCACAGCTGTGCCAAACAGGAAAATGTCCAGGCTTCTGAAGTGGTGAGGAAGCTATCACCCTGAGTACATTTTGGATGCTTTTGCGTTCAACAAAAAGCATGTCAAGCTCCTGGCCTTTGACAGCCCCTTACTCTGGACCCTATACACACAGGCGGTTGGAATGTTTCGTACTGTAAACTCAGGTCTCAGCTCTGCACTCTCACAGCTTTTCCCGGACCCTCTAAATGCACGAGTCGTGTCTTGATAATCCTGTTTTGGCAGACGAGCTCTTTCCTAAATGTCTGTCCTTGCTGGAATATCCCATTCTGCTTATCATCAAGCCATCGCACAATGCCTGAGCCACACTCCTAAACCCACAGTGATGTGGTTCACTTCAATCACTCCTCAGGTCTGGGGGATTCAGAGATTAACACATAATCTAAGGAATGAGAAAAAGGACAAACATGCTGGCTGACATGCTTAAATTATAGCCACAGCATCACAGTGTCACGAGTTTCTCCCATTCCAGATCAAACAGCCATGATCATGTCCTTCTGTTTATGTTTTTTCATGTGCCTTTGTTTTGGTTTTGGTCCTGTCATGTCATTTCTCGGTGACTGAACAGGCCTGCACCTGTTCTGTCTTTATGTGTCTATGTATACTTTATAGAATTCATAACTCATCGTCTATACAGCCTTGTCCTCTATACAAGGTCGCGGGGGCCTATCCCAGGAGACTTAGTACACCCTGGACGGGATGCCAAGCCAACACAGGGCACTCGTTCACACAATACGGGCAATTAGAGAAGCATGTCTTTGGACTGAGGGAGGAAACCGGAGTACCCGGATGAAACCCACCAAGCACTGGGAGAACATGCAAACTCCACGTAGGCGGGAACTGAAACCAGACCCAGGAGGTGCAAGACGACAGTGCTAAGCTCTAAGCCACCAAGCCACCAGAATCAGTTCATTTGAGTCAAAAACTAATAGAACTAAAAAAAAAAAATTATTAAAAAAAGGCAAGCATGCATTAACCTAACATTAACCTGGGAAGCCTGGAGCCTATCCCAGGAGATTCCTGGATGGGTGGACACATCCTCATGGGAATTTGGAAACACCATTTACAGGTAGCTTAATCTACAGGTCTTGTGAGTATGTAAACCTCTGCAGAGGTTTGCAACCAATCAGAATGCAGAAGACAGGATTTCTTAACCTCACACAATCTTGCTAACAGATGAAAGTTTCACAATAGTTCTTTTTAATTATTTAATTATTTCATTAATTAATTTATTATTTATAAACCACTCAAATATAGAGTGACACTGAGATTTAATAATTGACGAATATTGTGCAAGACTGGATGAAAACCACACCTATTTAAGTCCTGCCTTTGAGCTTTAAGTTTCTAACCAATCATATGTATGAGAGAGGATTGCTCTAACCAATCATAGCACAGAAGGCGGGATTTCTTAACCTCACAACCAGGGTTGCTAACAGTGTTGCAATAGTATTGTTGTTATTGTTTTCATTATTTTGGCATGTACTTTACAAAGTAATAAACAAAAAAACAAATGACTGTTCTTACATTGACTTTCACGCAAATATACGGAACTCTCACCTGTCTTGACAAAAGGTATTGGATTTTCTGTTGTTGTGTGTTTTTGTATATTTTCATCACCTGAAATAAAAACAAATATGAAAAATCTTCCATTATGAAGTCTTCCCCACTGCTAAAACTTAGTTAGGGTTCAGGAGCTTCAAATAGAATGAACGAAATAATGAATTTTCTCAAAATGTTATAAAATTGTTTTTTTTTCTTCTGCCGTTTTTTTTAATCGCGTTAAAAGTAGGTGACACTGGCGCCGCACTTCTAGTGTTAAATATGATTGTTATAAAGCGCTGACACTGGAGACTCCTTCCATCTAACTATTTCACCATACGTTTCACTCATACATTTCACACATTTTTTATTATTTATTGTATAATTGTCTGTTGTTACTATAGAAACTAGGAAGATAAATAATAAATTTTAAACTGCCAGAAATGTTTTAAAAAATCAACACTTTCAAACAATCAGAATGAAGAATTCAACAGTGCTGGGAGAGTGACGTGTTCACATGTTGGTTTTGAGAGTATGTGTGTGTGTGTGTGTGTGTATGTGTGAAGAAGACAGGGCTTTATGTGGCAGTGTTTCCAGCTTCCTCGTCCTCGCTGTGAGGAGCATGTGGTTAGTGTTGTGAAAGTGTTCGGGACGTCACACAGCTGTGCAGCAACTGAATGAATCAGCACGGCTTTTGTCCCAACAGAAAATATCACTCACTCACAAACACACGCATGCACACACACACACACACGCAAACTCGCATGGCAGCTGTGCACCAGCACACTGAACACACGCAACAAGCCTTTCCAAACCAATCAGAGCAGAGAAAAGACACACCCCTTGTCAGTGGCATGTCGTGTCAGCGAGCCTGTTTAGAAAGCTGTCAGATCCGATCCCGCCATCTTTACCTCGGCGCCATTCGCTAGCCTGCGCCCGCGTAATGAGACGCAATAAGACACGTAATGAGACGCAAAGTAAACATGTCACTTTTCATTTATCGTGATGGCTCGTTTAAGGGGACGGAGAGACAATTTCTGTATTTGTTATTCAAACGGGGTCCAGATTCTTTAAGAAGGAAAACACAGACAGTCATGGAAAGACAAACAGAAATACTAGACTACAGTCTGGTATATAAAACAAGGGTCAGGTTTGGTGTCTCCAATACCTCTGTGGACACACACACACAGACAACCACTGTACTCCTACAGTGCCAGTTTCTGTATTCATTTTTTATCAGTTAAATGTCAAGTCTTTATTCGTACACACAATCATTCACCAACACCACTTGCACATTACAGGAACTTGGCAGTCCTGACCTCACTCCAAGCCATTTCCATATATTTGGGAAAATTATAGGAGTTCCTGGGAGGCCAGACGTGAAGCAGTCTATCTGAACATGGCTTGGGCATATTCAGGAAACTTTCTACCTTGTTGGTATCCAAGCACTAGTGAAACACTGTGATAAGTGCATTAGTGTAGCAGCAGATTATATACTGTAGAGAAATAAAGGGAGTTTTTACTCTCATAACTGTGTTCTGTTATTCTGCACAATCAAAAGTCCTGGTTTGTTATTTAAGTGCTGTGTCTAGAAAAGAGCTGTGCCTGGTTCTGTGACCAAAAAAAAAATGCATTTTTTCTACTGTACATATGCTTTCTGTTAGTGAGTTGAAGTTCAAATGTTCAAAGGAAGATCACACGCAAACGGTATAGAAAATATGAAATATAAAAGATATAATTCCATGCTTTTGCTGATCTTATGGTCCTGCAGCTAAAAACTGTATTTTTTTAAAGATGCAACAAAAGATGCAGCTGCTGTTCTCACAGACACTTGGACGTTTTCCACTTAAAAAAATATAAACAGCAATCTGAGGTCAGATAATAAGTCCTTGACATTTATGGCCCATTTAGGTATAAAGCAGGGAGAAAGAGAAAGAGAGAGTAAGAGAGAGAGAGTGAGAGAGCATGGATGTTAATCAGCATAGATGCTCAAAATAAAGGTTAAAACCTATTGTTTTTTAGGTTGTATTTGTAACATTGTGTTTGGTTCATTCAACGTTATCTCGTTTTATCAAAGGATGGTGGACATCATCGCAATATTGTTACAACAGTCATCCAACATTAGGGTTCCTGCTGGAATTTACATACTGTTAGATCCTCCAGAGTTCCCACAGAAGGAGGTCCAGATGAGGAACGCTTAAAGGTTTCTAGATTTTATCACATGGCAACAAGACATAAGGAGAAAGGAGTCCGATGAAGCAGGAAGGAAACAAGAAATAGTCATATTAAAGCACAAAATCAGTACACAAAATACTTCACACATAAGTGAAAAACGATCTAAAATGTGTATTATGAGGATATTTTAAAACAAATATGAGACCATCATATCAGCCCGGATAAAATAGGAGGGTTGCGGCCGGCGTAAAATCTGTGCCAAGTTGTGTGCGGATCGGATGGTCCGCTGTAGCGACTCCTCAATGGGAGCAGCCGAAAGACTAACTTAAAATTAGCATTAGGAAGATTTTGAGTAAAAATCTGATTAATCATTTGAAGGGACATTATTTTTGTGTCAAAAATCATACAACAAAAACAATATACAGGATGGGTGAAAAGTAACTAAGTATTATAAATATTATAAAAATTGGTAGTCCATAGTCCATATTTCTAATGAACAAATTTATTGAAACCACTTGTGCATGTACTTTATTACACAGGAAAATGAAAGCAAAAGATCTTTAAATTTCCAGCCACTTCTTCTTCCTGCGGTCATCGGCTTTGCATGACAATTTTTAAAATTGTCTCCGGATGTAGTGTTGCATTCATCCCTTTCACTGTATGACACCATTTCTGCACAAGAACGATGGAATTCCACACTTCATAGAGTGCTGCGATCTTAGCTCGCTCTTGAACAGTAAAGCGATCGGCTATCTTTGTTTACGTTGCAGGTGCTGCCTCTTGTGGCCGATGCCTGTATTATTGACGCGGGAAATACGAAATTCTATTTACTATCGTCTATTTAGAGACTGTTTTCATCATTACTCCAGTGATACTCCAAGTTTTATAGCCGTTAAATACTGCTTAGTGAGACATAGATTTTAGGCATCTATGCAAAATAGGGTTTCAGACTTTTATACTGTAGCAGCTGCTGCTCTTCATTTTGTCCACAGGTCCGCAGATCTTCTTTCCTGAAGAAACAGCGAAAAACTAAATGCTTGTTGTAGGTCTGCAACCTTTCAGAAGGAAAATCTACAGAAGAACCTCTCGAGACAGGCAACAGCATAATCACAAACTGTTTCTTAACAATCAGGCTTATTACAGGGATTGTGTTTCTGTAACACGAGCACTGTGAATAAAAACACTGTTGTTTTCTTTGTTTAAAAGGAGCCAAAACCTGACCAAGACTCTATGATCGCAGGGATGATGATTTATGAGCGGGCTTTCTGTGGCGAGGCATGTGCGAGAGACTATTCTTTGTGGGAATGATAACGCTAGGTTATGTCAGCGTCCGAGATTTTTTTCAAGACCTAAACTTGGCTGGCCTTTGTTGGCCGAGTAAAGTGAAGGGCTACGGGATTTTCCCTCTGACAGCAGTGTAGACTTTTTTGACAGATTTGCTGATTATGGTGGTCAAGCGGGAAGCAATAGAGGAAAATATGACACGGTTGGGATTTAATATGTCACATAATGGATAAACACCTACATGGACTGCCTTTTTTTGCAGTTAAAGAAAAAGCAGCTACTCGAAAAACAATATATTATATTCTTCAAAACAGGAGTGAAACAGGAACATTGTGAATATTTACAGAAAAACCTGACAAAGCATGTTGTTACTCCCCGAAAGTAATCTTCAAATAACAGCATGTTAGCAGCATTTTAACATGCTGTTATTTCTCTTACACTACAGTAATTTGACAATTTTAATGATGTATGTAATATTAATTAAAGAATGGCATTTTTAATCCATTTGTAGCTACATTTAATATTGTGGGACATCCATACCACAAGTTAGTTTTTGTTTTCATGTACTTCCCCTACATACAAATATTCGAGTTACGAACTTTCGAAGATACGCGGAAGTTATATCACATGTCTGGTGTACATTGTCACAATGCATCCCAGGATGTCTGGAAGCAAGCGGCAGTAAAAGTAAAGTCGATGAACAGGTACTACGAGGTGAAAAGATGGCAGACATTGCTCGTAATTTTTACATGAATCGTTCAACAAGGACGAAATCGTGGAACATGTTATTTTTATACTGTGTATAGCCAATTGTCTTGGTATACTAGTATTTAGACAATACATGTTGGACTTACGAACAAATTGGACTTACGAACGAGCTCTGAGAATGGAACTTGTTCATATGTAGGGGACTTCCGTGAAAGCAGGGATACATTGTGAAAATATTATTCCAGTAAAAATAGTAAAAAATTTCCTTTTAAATTTAAACTTCAGCAAATGTATAAAAGCCTTCACATGTACTTAAGTATCAAATAATATTTTTTAATATATATTTTTAATAATACTTCAAATAAAAAATGTAAAGCCTTAAACCCAGCAGGAATTTTTGGTTGTCAAAACATTACAGTAAAGTTAATTTGGCAATGTTATGGACCTTAGGTCAACGCTGATATGAGGTTGTGTTTGAAAGTTGGAAATTTTTATTATGAAATGATGTCGGAACAAAGTTGACTACATGATGATGTAGACAGTGTTGCAAAAACAACTTCAAACCAATATTACCCTCAAAGTGATGACCTGAATGAGATTCAAACTCTGATCGCTGCGGTGAGAGAGCTGTGTGCTTATCGTTGGACCACTAGGGAACATACTGGTAATAAGGTTCATGCGTGTAAACAACATTGAGCACCACAAAGAAGTACTGGACAACAGCAATGTACCAAAATATTACCTTGGAAAGTAGCCAAAAGGGTTTAAAAATAAAACACTCAACTCTGCCCTGTGGACACAGACCTGATACAGTTTGGATGCTGTGCAAATACTCTATTACAGTATAGTAATTTGGGAGATAAGATACACCTCACGATGAAACAGAGAGGTAACATTACGGCACTAAGAGATGTATGACATGGGACACTCACGCTGTGTGCAGGGAAGCCATTGTGTCCGTCCCAGAAGTCTAAACCCTGTTAAAAACTTAATGTAAGGGACCATGGATGTGTTCGGATGTTCTGCAGATGGATGTTAATCGACTCTAAATCCAGGCATTGCATTGTTTCGCGGTTGTGTTCATGGGTCGTTTAGTCAACACTACCTCAAAGTCATTCTAAATTTCTAAATTAACTTTGTCCTGATGGTGGACGTCATTGCAATGTCATTATAACTGTATTACAATGGTCATGCAATGTACTGTAAGCGTTCTGTACAGGAAGTCACTGAAAATAACATGTTAATATCACTCTCTCTCTCTTCACAAGACTTCTTGGGTGTGCTGTGGTGTCTGGCACCAGGACGCTAGTGGCGGATCCTTTGGGTGCTGTCGGTTGTAGGTTGGGAACTTCATGGATCTGACTTGTTTGTCCAGCATATTCCATGGCTGCTCGTTCGGTGTGGTGCACTGAGTTGTGGTGCACTGTGTTTTCTGATGCCTTTCTATCATGACATTCTAGCATTAACTTTTTTCGATGATTTGTGCTACATTGGATATTCTGTGGGATCAGACCGGACAGTTGGCCTTTGGCCCACGTGGGTATAGTCGAGCCTTGGGTGCCCATGATCAGTGTATTTCATTGGGTTGTGTCGAAAAAATGGACATTTAATCTTGTAAAAAACTGTCTATAGATAAACAAGATTTTAAACAAGATCTTTGATTTAATAAAATCAAAAAAAAAAAAAAAGCAGTGCCAGCAGTGCTGGTCATGGTTTGGTTGCTGTCTTTAGCCATGTCTACTTCTGCCATTTCAAACACATGGTATATGATTGAACATGTCAGTGAGGGAAGGCAAATGATCTTGCAACAGCAGTTCAGTATAATAGACTGCAGGTGGTGATATGGACGATACTGTATCAGTTTTTTAAAGTAACCGTAATGAGTAATGACTGCTTTCAGTGGAAATATATTACAGTAAAAAGTATGGGACAAGTATGCCAAACCATGTCCTGATAGAAAACTTCAACAATTTTACATTTTTTAAATCTTTTTATGCACCATATCAAAGATACAAGTCCCAAATGTACAAATTTCTACAGAAACAAATCCCTGAACATGCTGTGATTTGCCTTGGAGGCAGGATTACTGTAAGAGCTCCTGTTAGACTATAGACACTTTTATTCTATTAATCTTCTCTGGCAACCGTATTAACAGATGAATTCAGAACAGGTGAGGCTTCAGAAGTGCATCTGGCTTGTTGTCAAGACTGCAGCACGCCCTGGATTTAAGCAAAAGCAAAGCCCTCTGATTTCAAATCTTCAAGATGTTGGGTTTGTCTTTTGGGCCATATGGAAGTTGCGTGACGTGTGAAGACCCCTCCTAAAGCTGTGCACAGCTGTTTTTTGTTACCAATGTGCTTCATGCGTGTGAGTCTCGTAACTGGAATCTGCGACTTCAACAATCTGTATTCATAACCACATCGGCAGTTCGTACAGGGAAAATAAAAAAATCGTTTCTTTCAGCTTAAGCTCATCAACGTCATCTCGTCCCACTCTCCAAATTAAAGAACCTCATAGCAGGGTATGAAAATGTAATTTAAATGACGTGCTTTGTGGCTTTCATAACCAGAGTGATCAAGATCTCAGTTCAGAAAAATGTGCAATGGAGCGTTGTTTTCCCTCGACATTATGGTTTTGTAGTTTTTCACAGAAACGGTCATAACCCCAATATGGTTAGCTTAGTCGATCCAAGTATAGTGGACAGTTAACCTTCAGGTAAATTGGAGCTTTGAGCAAAACTGTTACAGAATAAACACCATGAGTATGAAACACTGTAAAATTAATTGATCTATTATTGGCCGTCACACTAAGCCACATTCCCAGTACGTCCACAAAAATTGGGTGACCGCAGTAAGAACGCAGTAGAAACCAGAAAGAACAAAGTATTGTCTCCCTTGGCATAGAGTTGCTGTGCTTTTTTTGTTTAAAAAAACCTAGTGGTCGAAGAACTTAATAAGGGCATAGTAACAATGGCCAGTTGACCAGTTAAGGGTGTATGCCAACCCACTGGATGCAATGACAACATACAGTACTGTAGTAAGCAGGTGATAAGTGCCACGTACTGTAGGAGTGCGGTGCAATCTGATCGGACTAATACTAGTAATAATGCCGTTCAATCTCATTGGTGAGCATATGATCATGTGATCATAACTGATAGACGTTAGGCATATGTACATGCCTAAATGTAAATGTAAACAAACAGGCGCTATCTAAATTAGAAATTATCCTGTCCCTGCTTGAATAACATAAAGACAGACAATTTTCTCAGGACAACAAGCTATGATTGTAATGGACGCTTCATGTCTCAAATGCTGGCCTCCCAGGAACTCCTTTAATGGCCCAAACATGTGGGAATGGCTTGGAGCGAGATCAGGACTGTACGGAGAATGTGGCTCCCTGACGAGTTCCTGTAATGTGCAAGTGGTGTTGATGAATAATTGTGTGTACAGTTCCAACAGACAGATGTGTCTCTTCTGCAGATTGGCGAGATGTACAGTAATCAACCAAATTTCAAAAATCAGTTGGCTTACTTGGTGAATGTTCACGGGAACGACCGCAGTCGCAATGCACACATTTCTGGGATCAGGGGTAGCTCAGAGGTTAAGGCATTGGCCTACGGTTCAGAAAGTCCCAGGTTCAAAGCCTACGACCACCAAGTTTCCACTGTTGGGCCCTTGAGCAAGGCCATTAACCCTCAACTGCTCAGATGTATAATAAGACAAAAATAATAAGGGCGTCTGCCAAATGTCTAAATGTACCACCACAGCTTCCTTTAATACGTTTGCACCATTTAAATGTTTTACTTATGGTTAACAGACTCACCATTTACAAGTCTGTAAATGTCAATCAGTTTTACATCTTCATTCAAGAGGAATTTAATCACATGTCCCAGTTTGACTTGAATGCCCCTCATATTATATTTATTCAAAATAAAAATTATTCAACTCGAACTTACATCAAACACAATATGCAGTCACGCCTTCCATTTCTCTGACCTTTTGTGCTGACTTCTCACTTCTCCCTCCATACACAGTACATATAAAATGCAAAGAAACTGCACTCATGTTATACTGTATGTTTAGACCAGTTTAGTAAAGTTCTGTGCAGTCTAACCGAACCTAGAAACAGATGCAAAAAAGAGGATGTAGAATTTATTATTTATTATCGCAGGTGGTGGTGAAAAAACCCACAAGTATTTGATGTCTGCCCATAGCGCATGTACTGTGGCTGAAATTCTATACAGCACTGCTCTCGCTCTAGACCACTCAATACTCCTCACAACTCCTTCATGGCTCAAAATCTTGAATTGGGGCTGAAGGGGCCATGCTCGGTGAGCAAATCTGACAGGGTAGGACAGACGAAGCCCAATCCTAATGACCACCATGAAAGGTATAAAAACGGCTGTGTGTAACCTGCCTCAATTCAGGTTAGTGCAACCCAACCACACACAGGTGAGAGGATCCAGCCAGGCTTAGTGGGTGGTGTCCACAAGAATGCATCTGGCGACCACCCACATATGACATGCAGCTATTTTAATTAAATGATCAAGGTGGGGGTCAGGTGTGTTGACAGTTGTAGATGAAAATTTGCTTTGTGAATATGGAACGTCACTTGAATTTGAGATTGAATTAATTTGTGAGACAGAAAGTTGTGGACCATGGGGGCATTCGTGACTTTCTCATGAAGATTAAGCTAAGATTACTCATGAAGGAAGGTGTAAAACTGATTGACATTTACAGAAGACTTCAAACAAAGGATGGGTTCTTATCTGCAGTAAAACATTTGAATGGTGAAAAGGAGGAGGCCATACGTCTGTAAATGACGATCCCGAGTGAGGTGGCTCGAAGACCATTGTGGCCATTCCTGTGAGCATTCAGTGAGTGGAGCGTCTGATTCTTGAAATTTGATGAATAACTTACACCAACTTTCATTCAACCAATCATTCACCAACACCACTTGCCCCATACAGCCCTGACCTTGTTGTAGGCCATTTCCACATGTTTGGGAGTTTCTGGGTGTCCAGAGTTTTAGATATTATGTATTATGTTAGATATATACAGGAAGTCCGATTGTGGCTTCAGCATTCTGAGAAACACTGGGATTAGTGCATTAGGAGGGGATGGTATAGAGAAATAAAGGGAGTTGTTACTCTCATAACTTTTCTCAGTTATTCTGCACAATAAAAAGTCCTGGTTTACCTTGAAAACCCCTCATAGATATAGTTGGCCTTAAACCCACACAAGAATAGCTCCTACAAAATCAAGAGTGGCCAGTTGAGGTGGTTTAGGTACTTTAGGTAAACGGACACCACATTGTTGGCTCGTGGTAGAGCTGCATCAGGAATATCAAAATAGATAGAGACAACAGGCCAGATCCAAAACTTGCTGGAGAAATTATCTCTTACTGTTGGCTTCAGAGTATCTCGGGGAGCCAAAATCTGTGGCTGGGGATAAAGAAACCTGGACCGACCTTCTCAGCTTGTTGTCACTGAAAGCGCAACCAGAACAGTTGGAAGAACAATGAATGAATGGATTGAATGAATGCATACACCGAACGTTTGGAAAAAAAACTTTCCACCCTGACTTGCCAACCAGCTTACATTCCACTGGTGTTACCGAGTGGCCTTCAGAGCTTTAGATAATAAAGTGATGAAAGCGCAGTGCCATCCTGAAATTGGTACTAAATTGGAATCAGTCATCCTGGTGAAGATAACACAAACTCACATCCCAAAGATAGATTAAAAGGAATAACAAACATTACAACAACCATTTAAATTTGAACAAAGTACACCATGAAATCCATTTATCCATTTTGCATACCGTTTGCCATATAAACAGTGGCAGGGGGCCTTGAGCTTATTCCAGGGGACTAGGGATACCCTGGATGGCAGAGAACCCATTGCAGAACACACTCACACATATTCACTCGTTAAATCATACACTACGGACATTTTGGAAACATTATTCAGTCTACAATGTGTGTTGTTGGACTGTGGGAGAAAGACAGAGTACCCGGAGAAAACCCGCCAGGCACAAGGAGAACATGCAAACTGCATGCAGATCAGAGACAAGATTCGAACACCAACACTGGAGCTGCAAGGCATCTGTGCTAATCGCTAAGCCATTGTGCTGCCGGACCATGAAATGTAACATGACATTTCTATACCAGTGAAGGTAGAAAGCCTGTTCAATAAGGATGCTTAAAGGAGATAATGGTGAGACTAATATAGATAAGCAAGCTGTCTAGAACCTGGTGATATTTCCACACTCTGTTGGAAATATATTAAAAATTTACTTTGAATCTGAGGTCAGAATGAAACAGATTTATGAAAATCTTTGCACGTAATCACTGCCATTTAAAGGTCTTGAGGTCCCCCATAAAGCTGTTCCTTACATTTCCATAAAGATCCATGAGGTCAGTCCCAGAGCATCGTGAGAGAGTGAGGCATGAGAGAGAGAGTTAAAGTTGATTCATGACTCACTCAGTTCATCTGAGCATCATAGTAACCCATGGGCCACTTATCAAAATCAAAGCCAAAGATTAATTGCAGATGTCATCATGCACCGCCCAATGGGATTTTAAGTGCAGCCCAGGGCGGGATGTCATTATTTATAAACAAACCATGAAGAAGAGAGCTTTATTTCCTTTTAAGAGTCCAGAGATCTGCATGTAAGTAACTGGTGTGTATCAAGAGCACTGATGAGTAAGAGCTCGACTTTTTTTTTTAGCAAATTAAGAAAAATAAAAAAAAAAACAATCTAGAGGGTTTCTGACTCAAACACACACACACACTCACACACACACACACGATCACACACTCGTGCTTAGCACAGTAATACTGACCAGATGGAACTCGTTTTCACTTCATTTTTCATTCTGTTAACTCTCCGCAGACACATTGAGAGCAAGGTTGGCGTTTTTAATGATGCCCGAGTTAGCAATGAACACTGTTTTAAAACAAAAATAAATGTATAAAAAGTGATTTGTTTAAAGGACCCATATTTTACTATTTCATTAACAAGTTAATGTAGATCTCAGAGCAGGTGTGTGTGTGTGTGTGTGTGTGTTTGTGTTTAGGCTCCAGGTGATATACTGTACCCCTTAAATCAGTGGTTCCTAAAAAGACAAGTGCCCTGCATGTTTTAGTGCTTTCCCTGCTCTACCACACCCATTGACACTATATAAAATGCTGTTAATTAGATAATTAGTTGAATCAGGTGTGCTGAGAGCTGAGAAAAATCTAAAATGTTCAGAATAGTGGTCCTCCAGGATTAGGGTTGAGAGCCACCACCTTTTAATACCTCAAACTCAATTTGTTCCATTCCTCTTCTACAGGCACTGTAAGTGTCTATGCAGAACTAAGCAACAAGTGTGTGGGAGTTCTTCTTATATGAGGTCACATTAAGCGGAAAATCTAATTTAAGCCTGGACCAACACAAAAATAGAAAATGAATGCTGGATATTTTTTGGGGGATTTTTTTTTTTTTTACAGATTTTCCCCATAATTTAGGTGTACCCAATTCCCACCTGTTATTAGGTCACTCTCCCATCATGGCTTCAACTACTAATCAGGGAGGACGAAGACTGTCACATGATTCCTCAGAGCCATGTGACACTGGCCAACCGCATCTTTTCTAACTGCTCACTCACGTGGCGTAACACACATTTGGAGGATAGCGCTATCCGTTCCTTCCGCTTTCATGAGCTCACAGACACCCATGATTGGATAGAGCTGAGATTGATGTGAGAGCACTAGAATGCCTCTTATCCCTCCCCTCTGAAAGACCTCGGCCAATCAGCTCTTTCTAAACTCCGGGCTACAGCATCCCCCAGGATTCGAACTTGCTATCTCCAGATGATAGGGTGAGCTTGTGACCGCTGCACCATTCAGGGGCCTAAATACGTAATTAAAATAAAAATCAAGTTAATTTATCAATCTCAGTGAAGATGGTGTGGCCTTTATCAATCTAAATTAAAGAGGTGTGGCCTTTATCAATCTCAGTGAAGGAGATGTGGCCTTTATCAATCTAAATTAAAGAGGTGTGGCCTTTATCAATCTCAGTGAAGGAGGTGTGGCCTTTATCAATCTAAATTAAAGAGGTGTGGCCTTTATCAATCTCAGTGAAGGAGGTGTGGCCTTTATCAATCTAAATTAAAGAGGTGTGGCCTTTATCAATCTCAGTGAAGGAGGTGTGGCCTTTATCAATC
>JAQMYJ010000036.1:27581537-27592627 GCA_030014305.1 Clarias laeviceps | reverse complement strand
CGTTTCTGTTTAGTGGGCGTGGCCTGTGACGTATTATCATGCAGCTCCCGCTGAGCTCCTGTCTAATGTAAATGCGGTACCTGGCACCAGCACCAGTGTAGTGGAAATGAGGTAAATCAGGATCAAATCAGGTTATGGTGACTGTCGTGACATCAGATGAAATTTGTCCTAAAGCCACCGCTGAGTCTAGTGATGTCAGATTGATCTAAGTGTTAAAATAAGGGATGTCAATATTGAAGTGTTAACGCATGTGATTAATCTTAACATTTTAACGCACAAATTATGTATGACGCTTATGGCTTCCCATAATTGAAGTGCTGTGAGTGATAAGTTACAGTAGCATGGATAATAAGATTACTGAGGAAACATCACCAGGTGTGCTGAATGGAAGGTTTCATCATAATAAGGGTCTAGATGTACGTTTGGATAAAACCAAAGTTGTGTGATATACTGTAGCTACCTTAAAGGGGAACTATTTTTTACAAGAAATACATTAATGGTAAGCTGTGGGAGTGGTGGCTTAGGTGGCTAAGGCTCTAGGTTGTTGATATTTGATATCTACGGTTTTGGATCTGAGGTAGAATAAGGTGGGTTGCCACCCTCTACACTACCCAGCTAGTGCATGCAGTGCCAGCCATTTGTGAGATTTGCATTTAATATTTGTTAAATTTTAATATTTGCAACATTATAAAACTGCATAATCTGTTTCCTCCAACCAGTTTGTCATGCATTTATTTACAGTATTTAGACATTTATTTATACTGTAATACAAGTAAATCTGAGTGTTTTATAATTGTGATTAATCAACAGACTATGACTGTGATTAACTAGATACAATTTTTAATCAACTGGCAGCAATATAATACATGTACTGAAATGAAAGTGAAAAAAAGCATAACAAAAGAACCTTTAGGATGTAGGCAGAGTGGTGGAATATTTTAAATGGCCTTGATGGAAGGGAAGTAAGAAACCAAGAGACCATTTGTTTGTGCTGTTCTTACTAGCAGCAGTGGATAGTCTAAACATACTGAAGAGGATGGTGGAGAGAACATTTTCAAAAGTAAAACCAAAAACAAAATGACAGAGAGAGAGAGAGAAAGAAAGAGAGAGAAGATTTATACTAAGTTGCCAGTTCATTAAATATAGCCACATACTGTAGTAGCATATTGGACTTGTGTAGAAATAGTTTATACAAATTTATACCATGAAGAAACAATTGTTCCTACTCCTGTAAATTCAGCAGCTACATAGTCTTTCACCAAACAGCCCTCTCTGTCATTTTCCAAAGGTCAAGAATCTGTGCAGCGAAACCACTGAAGCAACTAAATTTATTTTGAGGTGCCCACGATGCCACCCGCGAGTCCAAGTACGTGAGAATTTTTATTTCACTCTATCACCCACTTAATCATTCTCTAAGCAGTCTCTATACCGCTTACCTTGTACAGGGTGGTGGGGAAGGGTAAACCCTGGTCATGTACACATACACACTACAGAGAATTTGGAAACTATTTAGTCTTTGGACTGTGGGAGGAAATCTGAGTACCCAGAGAAAACCCACCAAGCACATGGACAAAATGCATTTTGAATGCCTTTTAAAGAATTATAATACAGAACATTTTCTATAAATTTTCTATGAATCAGCTCCAAGGTCTTCTACCAATCAACGGTAGAGTAGTCATTTTTTTTCTCAGTTCAAGTCAATTATAACTGTTGACAAGATGTTTGTCACTCACTCTCTCACTTGCTTACTAACCTGAATGCAAGTGTGCTGGTCAAAAGGTCACAACACTTTAGTAATGATGGTGTTAATGAGAAGATAGAAAGGGCATTTTGCATTGGGCAAAAAAATAAATAAATGTATATATAATAATAATATAATAAAATAATGTATAAATTAATAAAATGCCGTTTTACGTGCAAGTTTATGTTCAAGTCAGTGTACTCTCAGTGGTGACCGCAAGCCGGGATAAAGCAGGTGTGTTATATCAGGAAGGGCATGATGTACTCTTGTGACTCCAATAAGAGCATATGAAATTTTAGCTAGCCTATATTATATTATAATTTTTTTAATTATATTAGAACTAAAAAAATATAATTTTACATAATAAATTTTTTTAAAAAGGAGTTGAATTGAATTGCTTAAAAAAGATTCACGGTATACAGTATGACTCAAAAATTTGTTATATTATGAATAGAATTTATATAATAGAATGTATTTATCTTTAAAAAGGTTAATATTAATTTCACTAATCATATGTGTTAAGCATGTACAGTGTATTTGTTTTTTGTATTTCAAACGATATTTTGTAAAGACAACATAGCACCATGGGGCCCAAGAAGTGCACAGTAGCATGAATAAAAGGGAGCCACTTTCAGTTTTCTTTCTTTCAGCTGGTGCCAAGAGGAATCCTAAAGTACGGTTAAGTTATTTACATGACTTTTCAAATTCTTTTTGCATGCAAAAATATAATTATAGTGTTGGAAATGGGTAATACTGGTAATATTGGTAATATTTTTGGGTGGCTGAAACGGATATTCTGCATTATAGTAATTTAATCAGTAATAAAAAGTAATAATTTACATTATTTTCTATGGGAAAATGCCTTTCATAATATGAAATTTCGCCTTAGGAACCACAGCACTCTCCATGGCGTGCCCAAGCATGAATAAAATAGGAGTGTTGCATCAGGAAGGGCATGATCCACTCCATCGAAAGCAGCTGAAACTGTAACTGCATAATATTTGTTGTTATAATATGTATTATAACTTAAATATAAAATTTTAATAAGTGATTGAAATTAGCTATGTCTGTGCATATGATTACTTCAGATAAAAAAAATATTCATGGTATATTACTCACAAATATGTTACACAATTAAAACAATGTAAATAATAGAATGTAGTAATAATATCAAAAAACTAAATATTTATTTCACTAATAACTGTGTTAAGCTTGTATACCAGTTTACACACAGGCATATACATTCTGTGAAATGAGTAAATTTATAACTGTCCCACTTTAGCATGAAAAAATAATAAGTAAACTTAAGTTGTGCTTTTGTACAATTTAGTAAAACTTATTTACAATTTTAATATGCTTAGTACAAAATTAGTTGCCAAAATAGCAAAGTTTGCCATTCATTATTATTGATGTATAATTTATTCCTCATTATACTTTGAAATGCTAAGATTTATTGATATATTTATTTTTTTACTAAAGGGATCCTGGAGTAAGAGCTCTAGTTGTTAATTGTCAATTAATTTGAATATAAGAGACTGTCAGCCATATAAGAGTCAATGTCAGGGGTGTGCTTCAGGAATTATTAATTCATGACTATTAGACGGTGCATTGCCTAGTGGGATATAATCATTAATAATTAAACTCAGTCACCAGTTATACCATTCAAACAGTGTTCAGTGTGACAATAATATGTATAAGGCTGGGTCACAGTGATTATATATATATACAGTACATTGTAAGCCTGTACAAGTGGCACAAACAGTACAACTTCTGTTTAATTAAATTCTGAACCCTCACTATAGCATGATACTAAAAGAAGCTGGATTTGGTGGTTTCTTTTCTTTTCTTTTTTTGACCCCTTGAGAGACACATTTTTTCCCCTCACTGACAACATCAGAATCTGACATATAGCCCAGAGTCTGACAGGCATTGCACTCTGAGAGCATGTTCAGCACACCAATGTGAACTTGAATGTGCTTTACCAGGTTGTAGCCAACATTTTACTCACATTATTCCTTCTTTCTTTGACCAAGAAACTGTTTTTGACCATGCTTTCACTAGTTACCAAATCCCATTCATCAACCTGGATATTAACTCACAAAGTCACAGTTACAATTACAGCAAAAACCTATTTATGAAAATCCAGTTATTTTGACCAGCTGTTTTTAAGATTTCACTGTTGTAAGATTGAGTCAGCTAAATACACTCCTTGTTCGGTAATCAGAGATTGAATCACAATTGAGATCCTACCGAAACAGTAGATTGGATAAATATTAAGTTTTGTCTTAAAATGACTCCAGCACATTAAAATTCATTTATACCACTTTAGTGCTGTGAACATATGAACTAATCCCAGTGAAAATATTCAGTTTAGCTTTTCTAATTAATATCTATTGGTGCAGGTGTTTGTTTACATTGAGCAAATTTAAATTAGATTGTTAAATTCGGCACATAACTGTTCATAACATCGCTTTTATTCAACATTTTGAGTTCACTTATGGTGCAGGTTAAACTACAGGCGGATTTCTAAATACTGCAAAAGCTTCATTAAATTCTGTCCAGCAGGCGATTTAAGACACGCCCACAGCCCGACACATTCTCACCAATGTACAGACAAAACCTTTTTTTTTATTTACATAGATATAAATTATATTAATAAAATATTGATTAATACATTATTATACTCAAAAACGTTAGTCATTGCATATTATAGACCTAAGAGAAGGCATTCCAAAATAAATCCATAAAGTGAACAAAAATAGGAAAAATAGGACAAAAACAGTCAAAAGTAATATAACCCTATAAAATGCATGTGTCTTTGGTAGCTGAATTTATTTGGAGGCTGAGCTAAACCGTTGTAAAATTTAGCAAATGGAAAAATATCAGATTCAGATCTGGAATCTATGGCTTACTATTACTAAGCAAGCTTGGTAATGTATCGGTGGCACTTTTCTAAATTACTTTTGTTTATGGCTTTTACTGAAACTTTTGTAAATGTTTATTTTGATTTGGTCTGTGAAAATATGTGCACACATCTTCATAAAAATTAACAAATAACCACAAAAACATTATGCGCCACTCTTCATAAACCCTTGAAAAGGTTATGCGGAAAAAGCCCATGACTGCTGCTGCTTGGTAGAACAT
Organism: Clarias laeviceps; assembly: GCA_030014305.1. NCBI lineage: Eukaryota > Metazoa > Chordata > Actinopteri > Siluriformes > Clariidae > Clarias > Clarias laeviceps. Next base: position 27,587,742 of record JAQMYJ010000036.1, on the reverse strand, counting down.
CCCTGCACAGTGCCAAAAATGTTGCGACTATGAATCTGATACTGAAACCCTGCGTTGCTAGATTTGTGCATAAATTTATGACTTTACTGTTAAAGAGTTGTTCCTATGACTAAACTGACAGTCCTGTGTATTCTATAACAAGTGCATGTACAGTAACTAGTTCACTTGAAGGTTTTCATAACAGCTAGTTTCAGGACATCATCAAAGCTTGTACGTCAGGAGAGTAGAGAAACCTGTGGGGGAAAATGGACAGAGGTTTTGAAACAAAGCTAACTTTTTCTTTAGCCATTTCTGTCAAGAAGAAGATTCACATCAAATACCTGATGCATGGTTCAATCTAGAGTTTTGGTTATTTAGTCTTTATCTGACTTTTTCACTGTATCATTAAAGCTGATACTTTTGAATTGCTTTCTATTTGGATATACTGTATTTCAATTTGGACACCTCATAAAGCTATCAAGCAAAGTAATAAAAATGTTTGGGCTCGGCTAGAAAGTTATACCCTTGTTTAATTTGTTAGCTTGAAATATGGGGAACATGACCTTTTAACAACTTGATTGGAAATTGTGGAAATCCCAGCTCAAATAATACGGCGAACACACAGCTTGGTAAGGGTTTTGTTTGGCTGAACCCAAACATCATAATCCAAGTCCATAATGGGGGTCAACGCAGAGCCATGCAGAGTTAAACCAGGATAATCCGTAATCAGCACGAGAGAAAGAGACATACAGGAAAACCAGGACCTCGGATTATGCAAATCTAGGCTAGGAATTAACGAAACAAAAGCATTATGAGACTCTGCAACAACACAACAGGGCGTAAATAGACAATGTAATCAGGGACGAAATAATGAACGGGTGAACCCAATGAGGGAACAAGACAATGGTAGGACAGGATGAAAAGCGTGTAAAAAAAAATAATACACAGAGATAATCACATACAAGCCGTAATCAGAGAGAAACAGACAAGGGTTGAAACCAGGGAAACAAGGAAACAGGAAATGCTTCGGATTGTGGAAATGAAAGCTAGGACATAACAAAACAAATATGCAAATATTACAAGACTCAGCTTAATAAATTGGCACAAATAGACAATGAAGAACAGAGAGCAGGTGAGCACAATGGGATAACAAACCAATTGCAGGACAGGGAACGGATTCAGGACTGAAACAGAAGCAAAATCACAAAAGCGTCTCATTCTGGAAACGTAAAATGTTCAAGAGGTAAATCATGATAACCTCTATTATTAGTATTCAGCATTTTTGTATTCATTATCTCAAATGTCCAGTACACAGTCATGTTCAAAAATTAGTACTCCCTCCTTTTAATTTTATGTGTAAATCATAACTGTTCTTAGTATTAGGCAAATATAAACTCAGACAAACAACAACATATAACCTTTTCATCATATAATTTTTAATTTGCCTATCATTTATTTATTTTTATGAAGCCAAAAATGAAAGAAAGAAAAAAACATTGAACTAAATAAGTGTAATTAGTGGGCAATACTAAGTCCCCCCATGATTTAATAGCCTGTACAATATTAATTTAGTTCAATGAGGTTTTGGGGCATTTGCTTTTGGACAGCTCTGTTAAGATCCTACCACAGCATTTCAATAAGAGTGAGGTCTGGACTTTGTCAAGGTTATTCCAAAACCTTGATTCTGATGTAGATTTACTGTATGGTGTTTCGGATCATTGTCCTGTTGTATGACCCAGTTGCTGCTGGACAGATGCCTTCACTTTTCCCTCTGGTATACAGAGGAGTTCAGGGTCACATCATTGACTACAAAGTGCCCAGGTCTTGTGGCTGTAAAAACAAGACCAAATCATCACCCGTCAACATGCTTAACAGTAGGCATGAGGTGTTTCTGCTGAAATGCTGTTTGGTTTTCCCTAAACATGGCACTGGGCATTAAGGCCAAAAAACTCCACTTTTGGTCCCATCTGTCCTTAGGAAATTGTTCCAGAAGTCTTGTGGTTTGTTCAGTTTGCTGACCCTCAGTTGTGCTTTCATGTTCTTTTTTCGACAGAAGAGGCTTTCTCCTGCCAACCCTTCCTAACAAACGGTACTTATTCAGTCTTCATCTAATTGTGTGCCAGGGACTTTAACTTCACCCTCAGTGAGGTCTGTAGGGTCTGAGACTGTAACTCTTGGGTTTTTTGTATTTCTCTGAGCATTTCACAGTTTGACCTTGGGGTGAAAGTGATGGGACGTCCACTCCTGGGAAGAGTGTCAACTGTCTTGAATGCTTTACACTTGTAAATGATCTTTGTCACTGTAGAACACTGAACTCCAAATTGTTTGGAAATGGTTTTATAACCATTTACAGACTGATGTGCCGCAACAATTCCTTCCTACCATTGCTTATGTCTGTCCCTCTTGGCATTGTGGTAACACACACCTGAATGGTCCAGACCAGCAAACTGCCAAAACTTTTATAAAGGTCTGCACACCTGCTGATGATCATTTAATCAAACGCTGATGATTACAGTAGCAGCACCTGGCTGGAACTTAAATCCTGTGGAAGCAGTAAGGGTGTATTAACTATTGCCTCACGTTTTCTTTTCTTCTTTCTTATGGCACAGTAAAAAAGATGTGTCTCTTTAAGGAACAGTTTCCAGTAGAAAGCTAGAACACCTAACCATGTAAAGACGGTTCCTACTCCGGATCCCTCATGACACTGAATTGGATAAGTGGTAACGAAAAACGAATGACTATATTTGCATTTCCAGGACAGCTCTTCGGCACCACTATTCAAAATTGGATAAGTGGTAATTCACAATGAAGGATTGTGTTTACATGTACAGGGCAGCTCTTTTGTTCTCCTTCTACACACACTACCCCAATGATCTACAGTATGTAGTGTACTGTGCGTGTCCTGTATTTATTCTACATTTGGTATTGGGTATTTATGTTCCGTATTCATTCCCTGTATTAGCACAGAGTATGTGGCGTCTGTTTTGTTATTCTGTCTGCTGAGTCTCATCCTGTGCCAATAAAAAATCTATTTCATTCTTTCTATTCTAAGACTGTTTGTCTGTGCCACATTGCGTTGCACAACATTACAGTTGTAATGATCGCACTGATAAATGTGATCATTTCAGAAAGTCGATTAAATCATTCAATCAAGAATCACCTTCTTGTACGTACATGTACATAATAAAAATATTCCACTAAAAAAACATGCACATTTGTTAGGAAGGCTGGAAAAACCCATCGGGTGCTGCTGTGCCTGAATTCTTACATTTGTCTGTCTATAATATAAACACGATAAAAAATTATCGTGCCAAGCTTTTCTGCATAGGGCATGTTGGTTACGACTAAGTTTGTGTCATTTAATCTGACTATCATGAGGGTCCGTAACTTTGTCCATATAGTAAACAAACAAAATACATTTTGATCACTTTTGTTACATTTTGGGTTTTTAATCTAACTTTTAACACACCTGGTATTCCTGGTTAAATCTGTCTGGTCATTAGAATTTAATGGGTAAGATAAGTGTATAAAATTGAGTTACATTACAGTACAGTGTTTGACAGATGCCCTTATCCAGTGCGACTTACATTTTTATCTCATTATACACCTAGCAGTTGAGGGTTAAGGGCCTTACTCAAGGGTCCAACAGTTGTCCAACCTGGGATCTTCCAAACCGTAGTCCATTGATGATCAGTTCAGGTCAATGGTCACTAATGGACAAAGTTTCACATCATATCCTCACTCATTTAAGATTTTTCCCTTATTACTCTGACGCACCCATCGCTTTGGAATAGGGTCAATCTGGACCCATTGGACCACATGACTTTTTTCCATTGCTCCATAGCTCCAATCTTAATGTTCCCTGGTAAATGTAAATGTTTTTTCCTAATTAGTCTCACTATTACTATTGTTACTGCTGTTTTAATGTGTTCAGACATTAATTTTGTAATATGGTTAATTGTTCATGTGTAATTTATGGCCAATGTTGTTTCTTTCTTAGTAAAATCATGACGGTCATTTTTGGCCAAGAACACCAAGGATGGTTATTGTGTGCCACTGTTAAAAAATTTTAACCATTTCAAATCAGATGTCCTTACTAAACATTGACATTTGACTTTAAGATAGATTGTGATAAATTTGCTACATCTGAGTATTTGTTATAGTCAAAATAATCCATACATTATACTTCTTTACTCAAAAACTAGTTATACGAGCTCAGTTCAATGAGGACAAAACATGTAATAAATTAAGTAGATTAAAATATATATCACTACATTAGGTAATAATATATGGTTTGCAATGGATTTCTAATCAGCTTTAAAGAGGGGATAATTTTGGACGAAAACGCAGCAGTAATTATTAAATGAACCTAACAGGATAGTTACCAAACATGGTCTGAATAAATATGTTGAAAAACCCTTATGCTTTTTTTTCCTCACACCGAGCCATATTGAAAGAAAAAAATTGGAAAATTAAGTGTAAAAATGACATTAGTGTTATCACAGGCAATCTTACTTATATTTATAATCCAGTTCTGAACATGTTTGAGTCTATTTTCTGGTTGAGCCATTCAGATTCCACTACCTGATCGAGTTACTGCCTCCCGAATTGCCAGATTTGTTCAAGCTGGGTTTTTTCAAAAGTGCCTAAACAACCAATTTCTAAATGCAATTATTTGCCTTTAAATCTCAATAAATAAATAAATAATCTAAAAAATAATAATAATAATAATAAATAATAATAATAATAATAAGGCAGACTGAAAATATTTTTTTTCTTTCAAATGTACTCCTACAAAAAGAAAAATTAACAATTAAAATGACTGCAATGTGATTACTTTTAATAGAAGGCAGCAAAATGTTGCAGCAGTAATTGCACATCAATCAAACATCAAATTTGGTTTAATTTAATAAAGAAATACAGTGTTAAAATATGTAAAAAATATATTTTAAATCATTTATCGACATGGAATTCTGCCCAGTAAAAGAAATTCTCAATGATTGAGCAAACCAAGACATTTTGGACAATTTCATGCTTTATGCAACTTTGTGGGAACGGTTTGGGGACAACCCCTTCCTGTTCCAAAATGACTGCACAAAGCAAGGTCCATAAAGACATGGATGAGCTAGTTTAGTGTGGAAGAACTTGACGGGCCTGCACAGAGTCCTGACCTCAACCTGATAGAACAGGGATAAATTAGAGCGGAGACTGAGAGACAGGCCGTCTTGTCCAACATCAGTGTCTGACCTCACAAATGCACTTCTGGAAGAATGATCAAAAATTCCCATGAACACACTCCTTAGCCATGTATATTGGTCAGACACACTTGAAGGCGATCAGTTGTGATAATTCACAAATTTTTGCGGTATCAGCGGAATAACACACTTCGGACTTCCTGGAGGTTCCCATCGGCCCGTGTCACCACCCATACATGGATTATTTTTGAATACTGTCGTGTCTTACACCTTACATAACAGCTAACATTCCTAGGAGCACAACTTAATTCAGCAGTCTGAAGACACTCAATGAAGAGGTACTTACACAGAACACTGAACCTGCTGGGATCTTCTTGCTGTCCCTGTACTATTTACAATAACTACGTGAGAGAAATATGTAACAGAGGATGTCCGGACATCTCAGGATGTCCTCTATCCTAAATCACCTACTTTAAAACATAAAAGCCTTGTACGGTACTGTACAAAAGTCTTGAGCCCCCCTCATTTCTTCATATTTTGCATTCAAAAAGGTGGACTTTCTTGTATTTTAAATGTAGTCCTGAGAAATATTTCAATATAGAAATATTGAGAAGTAGCATTCAGCATCACTAGTATACTGTATATCACCAACCTGATCATCTGTCATCATCTGCACCTGTTTCTCACTGGTTCATGCTTTAAGTTAGATGTTTTATGTTTGAATGATTTATAGGTCACTGTATGGCTTAACAAACAATATATTCCTCTGAAACTGGTCGGGTACAGGGACTGCAGTAGAAATGAGAGACAAAAAAGTCCTTCAGAAGGCTTGAAGAACTATTTCTCAAGTGTTTATAAAGATGATAAACTGGTTAGCTGTGTTATTTTCGCCGAAGTTCATTAATGCCCACATGGAAAGAACCTATATGAGGATATATGCACATATATGAAACATATATGCAGTATATATGCGCATATATCCTCACCTATATGAGGATATATGCGCATATATGAAACCTATATGCAGTATA
>JAQMYJ010000036.1:27555573-27566669 GCA_030014305.1 Clarias laeviceps | reverse complement strand
AAAATGACCATTTAACAGCACCTCAGATTAGAGGCGTTATGAAGTCTTTACAGAGCAGAAGTAGCAGAAACATCTCAATGTCAACTGTTCAAAGGAGATTAATGATTATTTACATAAACTTAAAAAAATTGAAAGATCTTAAATTGATGAATTCCTTAAAAATACACACAAAGCATTTTGCAGTAAAAAGAAACCACCAGTATCTTCTGCAAATACTCGCATTTTACAAAAGTATCATTATTTTTCTTTCGAGTTTGCCGCAGTTGGTGCAATACCAAAATACAATACCGAAATAAAGATTAGCACTATATATATGGGACATGATATTTAAATAGTCAACAACACAAGTTTCAATGCATATTAAATACTTTCAGTAGTTTTAATACTGTGAATCATGTTAGCAATATAGCTACTTGAAACCAATTCGACAATAAACTTTAGTGCTATTGAAAGGATTTTGAATATCGATATGATTCACTGGTGAGTCTATGAATAAACTATGAATAAAATAAAAATTCAACAATTTTGAAGACAAGGCTATGTTTGACGTGTGTATGCATAAGGTCAGCTCCTCACCTCATGCATACACGCGTCATATACACACACTCTGTGCTCCTCATGTGATTGACGTTCTGCTCAAAACAGCATATGGAGTGTGTGCAAGTGATTGAGCCCTGGAGAGCCACAAGGTTGGTGCCAATGACTCATTCTACCTGACTGAGCCAAGACATTCTCATTTAAGGCTTTCTGCCAATGGCATTTGGTCTCTACAGGAAACTCATACCTAATCCTGGCGTCTTTGGCCCATTGTACCACCTTCTTTGTATGTCCTCTAGCTCCTACTGGGGGTCTGGAGTGCAGTAAATTGCCTGCAGGGAGAAACAAGATGGTCAGAACATGGACGAAATGACCAAGGGATGTGGCCACACAATATGTCTTACTGAAAACAACAGCTGACACCAGTATGAATTCCAATCTGGTTTGAGCTAATATGTTCTGCATGATTAGTTCTCGTCTGGTGCTGGTTTGTCTGTTCAACCAGCATGGCCATGGTCTTAGAGCTACTCTTACGTCCCTGAAATAAATTTAGTTCCCATAATAACACATTCTGAAAAGTCTCATCTTATATTACAGCAAACTGCCAACCTGTTACAATTTAAATGAACAAAACATCAAACACCATGACATTAAAAATACTTCTAGGTGAAGTGAATAACATTGATAATCTCTTTTTATTGACATCTCTCAAGAGTGAGATACATTAGGCAGCAAATGAACTGTCAGTTCTCAAAGTTGATGCGCTAGAAGCAGGAAAAATATGCAAGTATAATGATCTGAGATACTTCAATAAGGGCCACATTGTGATGACTAAAAATTGGGTTAGAGAGCATCTCCAAAACTGCAGGACTTGTGGGGTTTCTGATATGCAATGGTAATCCAAGGAAGGACAACCAGTGAACTTGTGATAAGGGTGTCCAAGGCTCATTACTCCCAATGGGAAGCAAAGTCTAGCATGTTTGTACCAATCACAGGGAAGTTGTGAGTACCCAAAGTGTATCACATCTTGCTATGGATAGGGCTGCATAGCTACAGACTGGTCAGAGCCTGTCTACTGCTGAAAGCCCCTGCAATGAACATGTAAATGTCAGAACATGACCATGGAGCAATTGTAGAAGTTTATCTTTAACATTTCTTTTATGTGTTGCATGTACCTCACTTACCTGTGCCGGAGATGGCTCTAGGATGCACTATGGGAAGAAGGCATGTTGGCAAAGGCACTGTGATGCCCTGGGGAATGTTCTACTTATAATCCTGACATTAACATGGATGTCATTTTGACACGTAACACCAAAAAATTGTGGCCTGATGGCAATGGCTTCTTTCAGCAAGATAATGCGTACTGTCACACTGCAAAATCTTCTAGCAATGGTTTGAGGGACATGACAAAGAGTTCAAGTTGTTGATTTGGTCTCTAAATTTCCCATACTGTATCTTAACCTGATTGAGTATCTGTGGGATGTGCGATACTAACAAGTCTGATCAACGAACGCCACACCTTGCTGCTTAAGGTATTTAAAGCATCTGTTGAATCTAACCTTGGTGCCAGATACCACATCACCTTCAGCACACAACAACTTCAGAGCTCTTGTGGAGTCCATTTCTTGAAGGTTCAAAGTTGCTTTGATGACATACTGTAAGAGGGACCTATACAGTTTTAGGAAGGTGATTTATTTATTTATTTATTGTTATGGCTGATCAGTTTATATTTAATCATTTATTGTTCCATTTGGGGATGACAGTGTTTTGGAATTCATGTTCTGGAATGTCTGTGAAGCAAGTTCTAAGTTGCTACTTCTATTACTGCAGCTATAAACAGTCATTTATTACCATCTCTCTTTTCTCCTTGAAAGTAATAAGTCAAAAAACAGCTTTTTGTTTTACTGAAAGTTCTTTATCTAGAAACCGTACCAATAAAGATTTTCCTTTTAGCAGTGACACTTGAAACTCTAACTTAGATTAGATTAGATTAGATTAGATTCAAGTACATGTACAAAGCCAATGAAATGCAGTTAGCAGCTACCCAGAATAAATAAACATCTGTTAAATAACGCATGTTAAATAATGTTTTAATTTATTGTTTTAATTAGGCTTCAATTATGTGAACATTGTTTTAAATGAACTGTTCCTATAGAAATGCTAATATGTCAAAACAAGTACAACAATGAAAAACATGTAATTTGCCTTAAAGAAGGCACTCATTTTAAAGCTGCTGATAATCAGCACCTTTGGACCAACTGAGTTGAAAAATCTGTCGGCACTGTTTAAAATATATGCAACTGCTTTTGATTATGGTGTTTTACATTAAAAACAGGTCCCAATGTCTCAGGTCAATTCTACAATAGTCAATTTATTTTGACTTCCTCTCAGGTAGAAATTTAAAATGTAAAATAAGAGATAGAGGGAACAAGACTGCACCTCTTTTTTTGTTACAAGTTTAAAAAGACATTTCTAAATGCAGATTTTTAGTTGTATGAAACACATTTAAATAACATTATATGGCACAAATGCCCAATTCAATGTCATGCAGATATTTCCTCAAAGGACCCAGACAGAGTAACTAATTCATTGGGTCAATGGATTAGGGGACACAGAGTGGGTAATGAAACAGGAGTTCTACATTATACAAAAAAGACTGTTAATGACACCAGAGAATCAAACTGGCTAATAATGCTGGGAACTGGGAGATGACACCAGGGAATCATAGTCTAAATGTTACCTCAGAGGATCTACTGTAAATTGGGTATAGCCACAAAGGACCTAGAACAGGTGCTGCTCTAGGAAACCTAGATTGGAGTCCATATAGTGGTCAGGATTCCTGTTTTTCCTCAGGTTCAACTGCCAATATGGGGATTTTGCTTTTGGGGCTCTGGGATGCCAATCAGAAGGTCAGGATTCAAGCCAAGGCCCTGCCAAGATGACTCAGATGGGCCCTTAACCCCATGTGCTCAAGAGAAACTGTGTCATGGCTGCCTCTGCACTGTGACAACAGCTTCCTAACAAGATGAGATGTGTGAAGAAAAAAAATACCTGTGCTGTAATGTATTAGTGACAAATTCAGATTGCAAACTAGGGAGCAAAACAAGGAACACAGATTAAATAATATCACAATGAACCCAGCTTAGATAATGACACCAGGGACTCTGATTAGGTAATGACACAAGGCATGTACACTGTGTAAGAACACAGGTAGAGGTGTTTGGGAACAGACATAGGAAACCCATACTGGGCAGTGAGACAGGGGACCCATATTACGTAATGACACAGGGGATACAAACTTAGTAAGAATACAGGAAATTCAGATTGGGTAAGGACACAGGAAATCCATATTGGGCAGTGAGACTGGGGAAACAAATTGGGAAATGTCGGAGGTCAGGATTTGGTAATGACAAATGTGACCCACATTGGGTAAGAACACAGTTAAAGAAAAAGGAAACCCGTATTGAGCAATGAGACAAGGAACATAGACTTCGCAATGGGGGGGCCAAGATTAGGCAATGACCCAGGGGTCACAGATTGGGACATGACACTTGCAACAGACTGGGCAATAACAGGGGGATCCAATATTCAGTAATCACTGTGTAGCATCAAGATATACATTATGTGAATCAGCTAATAATACATGGCATGCAGGGTACAGACCCAGACATTTAGATTAAACACAGAGCCCAAAATAGGTAAGGACCCAGGAAACAGACATCACAGAGGACACAGGAAACACCACAGTGGATGCAGATTGAGTAATAACATGAGCCATGTTCATTTTATTCATAGATCAGGTACCAACACCCACACAATGCTCTGAACTCCATCTCTGTAATATGAATGTGTATATGAAACAAACCTGTCACAGGTTAAGTCAGAGGATTAATGCCATGGCCTTGGATTAACCCTGTGTGTTACATTTGTCTTTACTCTGGAAGACGAAGGCGTCAGTCTTTTTTTCACCCCTGAAGAGAGTTGCTGGAGGATCTGTTTCTCAGGTTCTCCATGGTAACGGGAGACATGTTTATACAGGCTGATTGTGAAATCTGATTTAACAAGATCTGCGATGCCATGACACACATTTCTCTCCTTTCCTTTTATTTATGTGTCTCCTTTTATGCCATTCATATCCTTTTTTTCCTCTTGCACAATTCACCTCAATCACTCTTATTCCCTTTTACCTTTTTGTTCTCCCAATCATTTTCTTTTCCATCTTTATCAACTTCACCCACTCTACCCCTTTAAACCCATGTCATTCTTTTTAAAACTTTTTTATTGCTTCATATGTTTTCATTCCTCCTTTATGCTCCAATTCTTTTTTTCTACTCCTGTTCTTCCTAGTCTTCTTAGTTCTTTTATTCCACTTTTTTATTCTCAGCTTTTTCCTCAGTACTAAAAAGTATTTATAATTATGTCCTTCTTGGGGTTCCATATAAGGTCCTATGCAGAACCAAGGTGTCCTTTCACAAATCATTCCCCATAGAACCCCTTTACAAAGTTTGAAGCTTGGGGAATCAGTCAGAAAGCATAACCCTTCCTTGTTTGTCTTTTTTTTATCCTCCTTTCATCATTTTATCTTTCCTCTCCTACTATTCCTTACTGTCTTTCACTCCTGTCAATGCTGATCTTGCATTGTGATCTCTCTCTGTCTCTCTCATTCTCAATGTGGTTGAGGACGAAGTTTACTTGCTTGCTCTGTCGATCTTGTCTCTAACGGCTCCATTAGACACAGTTGTTTATGCGAATGGGAAGTGAAATTTTAATCAAGCCGACTTCAGTCACACCTGCTGTTCACCGCCCACACACCTTTCTCTCTCTCTCTCTTTCCTTCTCGCTCATAAACACTTGTAAACTCTCTGACACTCACATTTGTCCTCTCTTGTTGTGTTCATGTCCATCACTCTCTCTATATCTCACAAACACATAAATTTTTCTCCAACTCCTTCTTGCAAGCATAAACAGTCCTCTCTTTCTCTCTCTCTCTCTTGTTCTCACTCTCAGTTGCTCTTTTGATCCACAATCATTATTGGATGCACATATCAACTCTTCCTTTCTGACTTTTTTATTTTTTAACTTTCTATCTTATATAAATATTACAATGATAATTTCCTATACAACTTATGCAGGGTCACATGAGCCCTGGAGCCTATCCCAGGGGAGTCTGGGCACTAGGAGGGCTACGTTCTGTACTGAATGTCCGGGGTGCCATACAGAACGCGCGTGCAAACACAAACTCACTTACTTACTACAGGCTTTTTGGAAGTGCCAGTTAATCTAATCTTTGGACTATGGGAGGAAACCGGAGTACCTGAAGAAACCCAGTAAGGATGGTGAGAACTCCACACACAGACCTGAAGATAGGAATTGAACCCTTGGCCTTGAAGGTTTAAGGCCACAGTGCTATGTCATCTTCTTGCACAAATGGTCAATATAACAAATTTGCACCTATTATGAATCTTCAATCATTTTTGGACAGTCTCATGGGTATCAAGTGTGTACATGCAAAAAACATGAGAATTTATTATTTAATTTATGAATTAAATAATTTACTTTCTCAAGAGGGGGACAATTTCAAGCTGGTTTTGTAAAAGTACTAAAGTGTGGCTCTATTCTGACTGTGACTTAACTTCATATCCTGATGCTGTAAGTGTTGCTATTCTTAAGTTAAGAAAGAGTAACTTAAACACACTGTAAGGCTAATGTTGATAGGATTAGCATGTATTGCATTCTGAAGCAGGATAACTCTTCAGGATAGTAATATTGACAAATGGTGATAGAACTGATGTGAATAATTTTAAGCCAATTTCATGAGATTTTAGTAGCAACAGATCCATTGTGTGTAGATATAAGAGCGTTAGAATTAAATTGTTGGGCAAGATATCATTTAAAATGGGGCTGATACAGAGCTACATCTCTGGTCCATCTGTTTCTTAAGAGCTAAAGGTGGGTGGTTTAGTGCCTAACTGCTAATGGCTGACTTTGCTTTCTTTAGCTTTTAGTTGGCTTTTAACTTTTTGTTGCCGATTGTTGAAAATATAATTATAAATGTTGTTAGTCTTTCGGCTGCTCCCATCGAGGGGTTGCCACAGTGGACCATCTGATCCGTACAACAACTTGGCACGCACAAGTTTTATGTTTATGCCCTACCTGATGCAACCCTCCCATTTTATCTGGGGTTGGGACCAGCACTGCATTCAGTGACTGGGGTCGGGGTTGGGCATTGGCTAGGAATCAAACCCAGGCCTTCCGCATGTCAGACGAGAGACCTACCATTGTGCCCCAGAATATATGATTATGAATAAAAGCTCAGGACATGCGCAGAATAAATCAGTTGCTACTTGAAAAACCCTTCTGCGCATTGTTTTGTTTGCCAGAAATGGGGGTTGAAAAGGTCTCAAAACTAGTGGGAAATCACTTACAATATCCCAATTTTGAGTTGGTTAATCAGGGTGTTTAACCAATTTTCTCTTGGGAGAAAGAGGTTGGCATACTTGCACTCCCAAATCAAGCATATTGAAACTAAACAATCGTGGGCGTCTTAGAGCTCACAAAAGTGGACAGGATGGATAGTGCAAGTGAAAGCCTATACACGCCCAGGTTGGTACGTAGCTGTTGCTGGAAGAGAGCCCTAACAAGACAGGTGGTAATTGGACATGATTCAATTGGGGAGCAAATCCGGTGGGGATGGGTGGGACAAAAACAGGTATTTTTCCCAGTTGTTTCTGGCCTCTTTGCTTTGATTAGCTAGGATGACGCACTTCTATAAAGGGAAGGGGCGTTCATTTAAAACTACGGACACTAAAACAGCACATTTAATAAATAAGTGTAAGTGAAGAAAAATCAGGCATGCCAGAACATATGATCTGAGATGGATTTCAGCTGGAACATTAACACCTTTTGGAGTCCTACATTAATGATACAATTTAAAAAAAGGAGTATAATATCTGTGCTTCAAGTTTAAATAGTGACTTAGTGGAGAATCTTTAATATTGAATATTCAAGATATCATGTTTTACCCTTATCAAATTCTAAGACCCTGTGTCTATTTTCAACTTAATTTCATTTCTTGCAGCTAATGAAAAGCATAAGAAGGAAATAACGATCCTCATTAAGAGCTAGAACAACTGATTGACATGAACGTCACACGCGTTTACAGTGTAGATGATGCAGAGGCTCATTATCGTGCTAGCACACCCTGAACTAACAGGTAATCAGACAGAAAGCAATAAAAAGATGAAGCCTTTCTTCCAGAGCTTCAGGCTTTCAGTGAAATTGAATTCGCACATTAATTCCACAAACGGCAAGAATTAGAAACCTCAGGATGATGATTATACATTGCAACTTTAATGGATTTTCAGATCATCTTACTTCTGCCCTGGCAGTGAAGAAAAAAGCGCATAACATAAGAGATACTTGAGAGCTTTTAACCATCCACCTGGTTGCAGCTCTGAGTAATTAGGCCTAAATTGAACTCTTAGGGTAAAGGAAATGAGATGCTATAACTCTATAATGGAGCATGTTGTGAAAATCATGGTACATTTGACATCTTGTATACTTTAACAGATGTTTTCTCTGTCCTTAAAACATTCATTAAAAGCAATGCCTCTAGTGGAAATCAATCCCAAAGACATTTTTTAATCATGTTACCTTCACTTAGCATTCAGCTAGATTCCTGTCTTAAATACAGTAGTCAAATTCATGTCTCCTTCATGTCCTTAGGAAGCCTTCATCTATTTTAAGAAACATCCCAAATAATAGAACATACACAAATTTATACTATTTAGACTCGTTGTTGGCCATTATTTTATTTTTAAATGTTCCTTACCCATAGTGCACTGTGGATAGGTTGTCATATTAACTTAACAGAAGAAAAAGTGACATTGTTGTGGGAAAGAGGTGCAGTGTTTAATACTGTCGCCTCGCATTTCCAGGGTCGAATGAATGAATGAATGAATGAATGAATGAATGAAAGTTGTTTTTGCAACATTGTGTCCATTCCACATTATCTGATTGTCATGTGGTCAATGTTGTTGTGATGTCTTTTAATGAAATTAATTTTTTATAAACAACTGCCCAATTAATGTCACCACAACATTTTAACAACCAAACATTCCAGCTGGGATGCTTCCACATATTAATGCAGATCCCGGAGTTAAACAAATCAATTTTTTGTTTGTTCACTTGATGCACTAAATCAATCTCTGGTTTTGGTTAATTTGTGTGCACATTTGTTCTTAGGTTCTGATCAATTCCTGTGCATGATTTTGTAAAATGAGCAAACAAACTGAAAAAAAAGAAAGAAAAGATGACAACTTTCGGGCTCTGTACTGTATATTAACTACTTGTTGAAATAAATTCTAATAAGAGCTCGATTCTAGCTCATAGCGCATATTACAGATGGGTGTTGAGATAACACAATTTCAGAGGAACATTTTCCACCCAAACCACCTGAAATCTATGTTCATTATCTTTTTGTTAAACAAACTTCTTTTATCCATTAGATCTAAGCAGTAACTAACATTAATAATAAAAGAAGCACTGTATATATTTATCATTTGTCTTCATGACATAAACATTTCCACGCAGTAAGTACAGAGTATATATGTACAGACAGTACTGTAAATGATGAGACGATTAGAGCAGTGCATTGGTTTACAGTAAAATACCTGAAAACGCAATGCATAGTGGGATATCTAATGTACTTTCAGGGTTGAAGATGGTAAAAGTTCTCCTCGTGGCAACATCTGTAAATTAATTTTATGCGAATACAAACCCTGATTGAGTTTAACTATATATGGTAGTAAAACATTAAATATAACAGAAATCTTTTCAGTGGTGGCAGTGGATGAGTCAGAGGGAGGCAGCTAAGGCAGTTGTGGTGACTCATTGGTTAAACTTTGGATTTTTTTCAAATCCCAGTGCTGCTATAGTTGCGTTTTTGTCACATGTTTTGGCACAGTGAAATAATTTTTTCACATGTCCCAGTGTGTCAGAGCACAGGGTCAACCAAGATACAGATAGGGTTAAGGGACTTAACAGTAGAAGCCTGGCTGTGCTGGGGCTCAAACCCCCAACCTTCTGATCAGTAACATATTAACCTACAGCCTTAACCAATTGACCCACCATTGCAACATAAAATGTATTATACTCATATACTCATATACTCTAAATGTAACCTCATGAGACTCCACTGTCCTCATATAAGGACATCACATTGTCTCCCATCTTTATATCCTTGTGACAGCCTCATCTGAGGACCACTGAGGATTACTCTTTCTCAATCTTCTTTTTCATATGAGGGCATTCAGGTCTCAAGCAGTTAAAAGAAAATCTAATATTCTTCATGATCAAAGTGGTGCCGTTATATAAAGTCACTGGTGTTATTAATTGTCACTTGTGTCAAGAGCTCAGGGCATTACGCTGGTGACAAATTCCTATTAAAGATGCATTTTTCAAGATGGCGTCAACAATCATCATTAATCACATCGATAAATGTACTATTAAATCCTTTCCTTATTTTCTTCAAACTTAAATAACTTTTTATTTTAAATAACTCCCCTGACATTTAAATTATCCATGATTAAGCAAAAAGTTGATTTAATAAATTATAAAGTATGGAGGGGAAACTTTACTAGTGCTGATTGAAATGGTTACTCTGTGATCTGACCTTTGACTCTGGAAGTGCTTATCCACGCCTTTTTCAAAATATAAGTGTTTAACTAAGTAATGCTAATGACATGACATGAATGAACCATGATTCTAAAAGTATTCATAATATTAAAAACTTGTTTTACTCATATTTATTAACATATTTGTACTGTAAATTGACCTCTGACATTAAAATAAATAAGTACTGTATATTTGTTTAATGTGTGTAAAAGCATCAAGTAACTTTTTTTTAGCATTTTTTCAGGTTTATGTCATGTTTAAGTTATACAGCACTGGATGTCATGTGGGGTTCTTCAAACATTTTAAACTACATCATCGCCAATAACTTAAAGGACAGGTTTGTCACCATTTTCTGAGATTGAATCAAGCATAATGCACAAAACACATACATGTGTATGATTAGATAAAGATTGTTATTTGAAGACCAAATGTGAAATTTAATCGACATGAAAAAAAAAAAAAAAACATAAGTACAGTATGACCCAATAAGCACGACTATAATAATTATTTCTGACATAATAACCAGTACTGATGTTTCACTGTGTGGGAGAGTGGTGAGTGTGCAGATAGATAAATAATTAACCTTACGGCCTTACACCGAACTTCACTCTTCTAACACTATCATGTTATTAAATAGTTCTTTTTTTTATTTACTTTGAAGTTTGGATCCTCTAGGACCTTCTACATTTCAGAAACTTCAGTTTGTTTTGTCAAAGGCCTGAGTGTCTATCAATTACAGTGAAGAAGGCGTGGCCTGTTTGTCTGTCTCAGTGAAGATATTAATGTGACAACTAATTTACTGAATATAATGTTTATCAAAAGTCTTCATACCCCTTAAATTTTTCCACATTTTCTTACGTTACAACCACAATGGTGTATATATA
>JAQMYJ010000036.1:27519746-27531285 GCA_030014305.1 Clarias laeviceps | reverse complement strand
TCTGTGAGAGATAAAGAGACATTTGGTTATAAACAGTCCTTTCAAGAATTTTGGAAATAAAAGAGAGAAGTGATACTGAGCGATAGTTGTTAACTTCTGATGGGTCCAGATAGGGTTTCTTGAGGATGGGAATAACTCTTGCCTTCTTAAAAGCAGCAGGAACATGACCAGATGATATGGAATGGTTGATGATGGTTGTGGTAACACAACATATTGATTTCACTTATGGTGCAGGTTAAACTTCAGGCAGATATCTATGTACTGCAAAAGTTTCAATAAATCCTGTCCAGCGGTCAATTTAAGATGCGTCATTAGTTTTGATGCATGCGCAGTACATTGTCAAAACTTCCATTTCAGTTACATTCAGAAAATCTGGCACATAACTGCTCATAACTTTACTTCTACTCAAATCATTTGATTTCATTTATGGCACCGTTTTTACTTCAGGTGAATACCAAAGTACTAGCAGATATACAAACAGAAATTTTTCTTAGACTGGTTTCAGGTCCTCCAATGTATGAAACAAAAAGATATAATTGAAAGAGCGAGTTCTAACCAATGTTTAGATGAAACCATTCTTTTATTTATATAGATTCAACAAAGGACAGCCCAAAAACCAGAATGCCTGTACGTAAGGGACAAACATAAAGTTCAAATTACAGCCTACAATTCCAGGGACTTGGTGGCATACAGGAAAGCAAGGTTCGACCTTTAAAGGACCATCAGGAATGGAAAGAGAGGCTGCAGGGTCAAGATTGTGCCGAACTAGCAAGGATCTCAAGCAGATGTGGAATGGTTTGCGCTTTATCACAGACTACAAAAGTGGGACAATCTGCCAGGAGGGACTATTTGTCTCACTGGCTGATGAGCTGAACACCTTTCTCGCACTGGTGGACTGCGACAGCTATGCACTAACCATATCATTGCCTGATGTAATCAGATCCTTCAGTACAGTCGGCTGATGCAAGTTATTGGGTTCTGATGCCACAAAGATTTCTTTAATTTCACACTAGGTCTTTCCATGATTCCCACATGCCTCAAGAAGCCCAAAGTTGTCCTTGCCTCTAAGATGCCTGCAGCTCTAGCCTCTATATAAATAAAAGAAAGGTTTTGTCTATATATTGGTTAGAACTCGCTCTTTCAATGACATCTTTACGTTTCATACATTAGAAGATCCGAAACCAGTCTCAAAAAAAATTCTGTCTGGATGTCTGTCTGGATGTTTGTCCAGATAGATTTGGTCACAACATCACGCTGGAAAGAATTATATGAAGCTTTGCTAGTACTTTGGTATTCGTCTGAAGTTAAACCTGTGCCATAAATGAAATTAAATGAGTTGAGTAGAAGTAAGTTTTGACAGCATACTTCGCATGTCTTAAATCAACCGCTGGACAGAATTTAACAGCATGGCATGTTTGAGCAGCTATCGATCTCCATATCTATACTTCCCTTCCGGTCCATTATGGATCCTCTCCAATTTGTATACCGCGAAAACAGCTCAGCAGGTGACACCACTGCTCTGGCAATGCACAGTGTCCTCACACATCTGGATAAACACTAACATGATGTTCATCATCTAAAGTTCTGGCTTAAACACCATCATTGCATCCAAGCTCATTGCAAAACTAGGGAAAGATTGAACACTCATCTAAACAACTGGATTTGGGGCTTTCTGGCAAGCAGACCCCAAGTGGTGAAAATCTGTGAATGCAGATCCTCCACACTGTCTCTGAACACATGGATCTCCAAAGGGATGCATTCTCAACCTCCTCCTGTACTCCCTGTTTACTCATAACAACTTAAGTATACTTTTCAAGTTTAAATACCATACCAATACTCACCAATGACCTGACCTGACCTAGTCCCGTTACACAAAGACAGAGGTGAAATCTGCTTGTCAGTGAATTTCCTTCCTGCAGGGATTTAGTAATAAATTTTCTTCCCCCGAATACTCACAGACATATACAAAGAATACATAGGGAGCATTGTGACTTTGTGCATGACTTTCTGGTTTGGCTGACTCATTATGGAACTCATTAGTAGCAGTTTCCCAGACTTACATCCCTCCATCCATACACAATGTCTGAGAAAGGCTCTCCAAATCAACACAGACCGCAATCATCCTAGACACAGACTGTTTACCAGACTGCCACAGCGTCCAATCCAAATCCATAGGCTGAAGAACAGTTTCTACAGTACCTGCAGGCCATCAGGATCCTGAATAAACAATAATCTAGTCATTACTTTTCCAATTTTTCACTCATTCTTTCATCTAACAGACAGCTCAAGGACCATCATGGACAATCTCATCACATGTTTCAGTCACTTTTGGGCATGCTGCAATATTTTCAAGGGCACTATTACCACTATAGTACCATTATAGAGTCCTGCTTCTTTATTACACACCTCACACACAAATACATATATACATACTGTATATACAAGAAAAGAGAGAAGAAAATAAAGAATTGAAAATATATGTGTATATGAACAAAAAAATTATGAAAAACAATGACATTGTTGTATAAGAACTGAGTTAAAAAAAAATTTGAAAACATTTAGAGAGGGCAGGGGAGTCCAAATTTAGGATATTTTGTAATGAATTCCACTCATGTGGTGCATATGAAGAAAAAGCAGTTTTGCCTAACTGTCCGTGTTATTGGAGAAGGAAGAAGGAGTTTTACTGATGAACGTGTACTGTAAGTGTTAGTGCGAAGTGTCAGTAGATTGCGTATGTACTGAGGTAGTTTACCCATTAAAGCCTTTGCAATAAATACTAGGCAGTGAGATTTCCTTCTAAGGTGCAATGATGTCCATTGCACCATGTCATATAGATTACAGTGATGTGTTCTTGTTTGAGCACCAATTACAAATCTCAAAGCAGAATGATAGACAACGTCCAGCTTTTTTAGATGAAATGAAGATGCACGCATATAGATTATGTCACCATAATCTAATACTGATAGGAAAGTGCTCAGTACTAATCAGCAGTGAAGGGAAAGCATTTTTTTAAATGGTAATAAAAACCTAATTTAGAACGAAGCGTTCTCAATATAATTTCTATATGGGCTCCAAATGACAACTTGTCATCAAGCCAGATTCCAAGATATTTGTAAGAAATTGCCCTTTCTAGTTGTGTGCCATCTAATGTTAAAAGAGTATACTCAGAGGAAGAGTATGAGCGAGTAAAAATCATAAATTTAGTTTTTTTGGCATTTAACACCAGTTTTAATTTGAGAAGGATCAACTGTAAAGAGTTGAAAGCACGCTGTAAGGAATCCATTGCTACTTGCAATGATGAAGCAGTCATATAGAGAATTGTGTCATCAGCATATAAATGGGTTTTTGCTGGATCTAAACAAATGCACATATTATTTATGTAAATATAATCCCAGCTAAAATTTTAGGTTTACAGAACATTCTAAGAATGCGCTCTTGTTCACATAATCTGACTGCACGTATTACAGTTTCTACAGTGAGCATGCAAACCATACATATTAATATATTTGCATGTTTTACATATACACTGTAGTAGATCCGTCTACGTGTCATCTGGCCCATTGGTCAACGGGTATATATATCCTTTGTTTCTGTGGCATTTATTTACAGGGTCGGGTTGCCAGCTCAGCACCTGATTGTATCTGAGCACTGGGGGGTGAATGACTTACTGTAGGTCAGCAGTCTAACACCATACCATCTTACCATATAGGGGTTGGACAATGAAACTGAAACGCCTGGTTTTAGACCACAATAATTCATTATAATTCAGGGATTTTGAGCCATTCTTTAATTAACGATTGTAGAACACCTGGGACACAGAGTGATACATATACTGTAGTTAAATGTCCCAGTGGTGTTACCATCCATTGTCACCATGGATGGTAACACTTATGGAATGCCTCTTGTCCAATGAAATAGCTTGGTCGAAACTAACTGCTGTGTACGAGGGAAATAAAACATTTCAGGATGTTTTGCTTTTGGAAAATAATCACTTTACGATGGTAACAATAACTGTGTATCTCATCATATGACATATGGGTAGCTTAGTGGTTAAGGCATTTGACTACTGATCAGAAGGTCCCAGGTTCAAACCCCAGCACCACCAAGTTACTACTGTAGGGCCCTTGAGCAAGGACCTTAACCCTCACTTGCTCAGATGTAAAAAAAAAAAAAAAAGGAAAGATAAAATGTAAGTCGCTCTGGATTAAGATGTCTGCCAAATGTAAATGTTATCATGTCTTTGTTGATTATTTTATAACTTGTAGTACAATGGGCAAAGCAGGAAGCTAAAGCTAAATGGGTTAAGATTTTTTTTTTTCATATGTACTATCAGATAGTAAGTATCAGTATCACTCACTCACTCACTCATCGTCTATACTGCTTTATCCTGTATTCAGGGTCGTGGGGGGCCTGGAGCCTATCCCAGGAGACTTAGGGCATGAGGTGGGGTACACCCTGGACAGGGTGCCAATCTATCGCAGGGCACATACACACACCCACTCACACACTACGGGCAATTTGGGAACGTCAATAACCCTAATCTGTATGTCTTTGGACTGTGGTAGGAAACCGGAGTAAGTATCAGTATATGATACTTAAAACATTGGACTGTTATCACACACATCAGATCAACACTGACACTTAACAGAATAACCCTTGAACATGAATGGGATGTATGAGGGGGCATTCAAGTCGAACCAGGACTTTTGATTGACATTCAGCCTTCTTTAAAGCATTTTGCACTGTTTAAATGTTGACTGTGGCTAAGTGTCTCGTCACCGTACTGTGCTTGGAGTCTTCTGTAAATGTCACTCGTTTTTCATCACAGTTCCTGGTTTGACTTGAATTCCCGTATATTTTAATTAATTCAACCAAGAACAAGATAACATAAAGACATAAAATGTATAATAATGTATACTGGCTGATTCCAAGATATCTGTATCATAGCACAAATGGAGAAAAGGTGAGACTGTGAATCACCCAAGGAATTTAGGTTATCTACTAGTCAGTTAATAAATTGTATTTCTGCAAAAATTTACCTTTTTTTATTTCTTTCTGTTTTGTATTATATTGTAAAATGCCCATATCTCCAAAAAATAAAAAGGTTTTAAGAAATCAGAAGTTTTCTTGTATTTGTTGCTTTTCCTGAAGAAGAATACAGATCTTGTTCCTCTCATAGAATTTGGAAAAATCATGTTTTCACAGTTTTCTGTTTAAACTTTTACATGTCATGTCAAAATGACCAATAGGTGTAAAACTGAAAGTAGAATGACTTCAAAGAAGATAATTACTGTTTATGTTTATAACTGATTTATAATAATAATAATAATAATAATAATAATAATAATATAGAATGCAATTTTCTGTTCCATGGTTTTAACAGAGCCCTAGATGATGACAAAGGCTCTAGATGAACTCCCTTAGAAGGCACCCACAGGACTGAAGGATCCCAGGAGGCAGACTGAGATGTTTACTGAACTAATAGCTTCTCTTATATGGCTAATTAAGCCATTCATGGAATTAAAGCAAACAGAATGTAAGAAATTACGCATCAGCCAATTGTATCATGCTAATCTTTGATATGCCGTATGTCTTTGCTTTTCAACATGAGGATCATATCACTGTCCAAGATGGAAAAAAAAGTCATCATGTGCAGAGTGGAGTGGAAAAATAAACACAATTAGATACTTCTGAAGTTATCACAAGTCTGAATCATTAATTACTGTCTTTATTGCTGCACTGGAAATATGTTTTATACTATAGGTGTGTACAGTACAGTAGCTGAATATTTCTGGTTGTTTCACAGAAGTGCATTAATTATTTATGTTGAGAAAGTCGCTATAATCTATAGCAGTTAAAAAAAAATTCAAAACTGATTTCATTTACAATCATTTACTTTACAGTGTACTGTATTAGAGTGTACTGTATCGTTAACTGAGTAAGCAAATTAAATAATTAAGAAATACAAGATTGTTTAGTAGTTAAAAAACAAAACATGCTTTTTGACCCTATAGTTTGAGGTAAAGTTAGTTCCTGTTATCACTTACATTAGAGCAGCTAAAAAAAGGCATTGTCCGCTTCTGTCTACTTTATTCAAACAGAAATTATATTGGACAACTATCATGAAATGAACATGCATAGAAGCTGAAAAATTCTAATTTACACACATTTTTTTACTTTGTACTTAAAAGTAAATACAACAAATATTCTGGATTTAAAAGCTTTACAAAAGATATGGTTATTAAATCTAAATTGTTTTTTTTAAGTATTTAAATGATACTAAAATCTGTCTAATTGGTATACAGAAGATATGTAAAGACATGGTGTTACCATGGAGAAGGTGAATGAACTTCCTAAATGTTTCAAGAACGATATTGTAACGCACAAGTGAAAAAAAGCTCCAAATCCAACGCAAAGACCTTAAACAACTTACTCAATAATTTGCAGGTTAAAAGTTCACAGAAGCAGAACTAATATTCCCTGGATGGGTAGCCACACAAGATTTCACACCACATTCTCAGACTAATGATTAGAAACGTAAAAGTGACCAAAGCAGTTTCAGGGCGACCTGAAAGCAGGAACAACAGTTACACGGAAAAAAAATTTGCAGTGAATTGCATCGCATTTATCTCCATTTCTAGACCTCATGCAAAATCCCTGTGCTTAAAAAGAAATATAATACAATACAAGAAGGAGCAAAAGGAGAACTCTTCGGCAATAATTCAGCTTGTCAAGTTTGTGTGTATGAGCCCAGAAACTCTTTACATATAGTAAAGCATGAAGGTGGGAACAACATGATAATACGCTGCACACACACACATACAATGCGACTCACTCACTCGTCATCTATACCACTTAATCCTGTATTCAGGGTCATGGGGGGGCCTGGAGCCTCAGTCACTCACTCATCTTCTATACCGCTTTATTCTGTATTTAGGGTCGCAGGGACCTGGAGCCTATGCCAGGAAACTTTGGGCACGAGGCAGGGTACACCCTGAACACACATATACCCACCCACACACACACACACACTCAGGGAACACCAATTAGCCTAATCTGCATGTCTTTCGACTGTGGGAGGAAACCCACCAGACACAGGGAGAACATGCAAACTCCATGCACACATGGACTCGAGCCCTGGGAATTAAGCCTGGCCGGGAATCGAACCCGGACCCTGGAGGTGCAAGGCGACAGCTCTAACCACTACACCACTGTGCCGCCTTGGAACAACATACATCTTTGAAAAAACAAAACATGAATGGAGTGATATGACAGAAGCATTTAATCTCATCAGTCAAGTAACTGAATCAGGAAAGAAGATCGATTTTTCAACAAGACAATGACAGCAACATACGGCCAAAGTAACTCAAGAAGACACTGCAGAGTCGAGGCAATCTCCTGACTTGAGTCCAGTTGAAGTTTTTAAGTGATTTTGACGTTTAGAAGTGCATTAGAGGGATCCTCATAAGCATGGGGAATTGAAGTCGATTTGTCAAGAGGAATAATCCAAATTGAAATGCAATTCTGCACAAAGCGAAATGTTACTTACAGTCAACATATTGAAGCTGTAACTGCCAACAACAGCTTTGCAAATAAAGTACTAGTGAGATTATGTCATGGTGTCCTGCACACTTTACCAGTTGCTTTAGCTACAACTTTATTTGTGCAAATTTGATGTTGATACTGCAAAGGCATTTAACGTCTATTTAAAAAAAAGCTAAAGTTTCGTCTTCCCCCCCTGATTATATGTCATAAATACAGTGTGAGTTTAAAGACTATCATTCAGAACTGAGGATGATGAGAACATTACTGCATTCTGTTGGGGTTTTCAAGCACCTGAGCAGAATCTCAGGAGACACATCATGGTCTGAAGGGAAAATATGTTTAGCAGAGTTTCTGTTTAGTTTCAGTCGTCTCACTTTGAAAACAAACCAAATGAATCCCAAGAAAGCCTTCCATAACACACAAACAGGAGAGACCAGCAATAAACCTGAAAGACTATGAACTTTATCAGCAATCTAAAGTTTTAAACAGATTTATGAATCTCAGTTTTAAATCTTTTTTGCATTTATACTTCGGTTTCCCTCTGCTAGCACATTCTGCCCTGCTTTACTGCATTCCACATGTATGTGGCCAACAGTTTCTGTTTTACCCTATTTTACCTATTTTACCCCATTTTAACCCTTATTTGTTCCAACTGTGTCCCCACCTTACCATGTCACCTACTTTAACCAAGAGTCCCCCATTTTTTATTGCTTTCCCAGTTTACCATACACTCCTCCAATTTACCCTAAAACTTTACCCTGCTGTGTCAAAATTTTACCCTACTGCCTACACCTTAGTCTAACACCCATAGTTACCCTAATCTCCCCTAATTTATTGTACCATGTCCTCACATTACCTTACAGTACCCCAGTTAATGCTAATGTGTTCCCACACTACCACTACCGCATCATCACTTGATTACTCTAATTACTTAATTAAACTTAATTTACTCTACTGTGTGCCCACTTTACCCTACATTACCCCAATTAACACTACTGTGTCTCCACGATACCCCACAGTCTACTGTGTCCTCAATTTACCCTACAGCCCCCCCAATTTACTCTACTATGTTCCCACTTTACCTTAAACTCCTTCAACTTACACTCCTGTGTCCCCACTTTACCCTGTTTTGCTCAATTCTCTCAACTGTGTCCCCACTTTCATCCACATTACCCCAATTTCCACACAGTCCCCTAATTTACTCTACCATGTCCCCACTTTGCCCTACAGGTCACCCAATTCAATCTGTGTCCCCAGTCACTTTAACCTACAGTCCCCCAAAAAAACTCTCCTGTGTCCTCACTTTGCTCTAAATTCCCAAACATTCCCACATTAACATATTATCTTAACACTTTACCTTACCAACCCGGCACTTTACTCTCACCCATTTTAGCATATTTTACCCAACTTTACCCTATTGTCATTCAATTTAATGTTGTTTTCTCTACTCCTATGCCCCCACCACCCTACTATACCACCACGTCTTATAATGCACCCTGTCGTTCTTCACTAGGTCTCCTCACTACTGCTCTGTCTCCTATTCCATTTTACTCGGTGGTGTATTTAAGCTCTTCATTACTGATCAGAAGGCCAGCGGTTCGAGCCGCAGAGCAAGGCCCTTAACCCTGTCTGCTCCCTGCACTCTGACCCCAGCCTACTAACAAGAAGGTGGGATATGCAAATAATTTCACTGTGCATTAACGTACTGTATCTGTGACAAAGGAATAAACTGGAGTCTCCAGTCCATCTTCTGTACATCTAACTCTCCCTGACCCTCTCGCCCTCTCTCTCTCTCTTTCTCTCAGGGTTGGGTAATTTAATGTTGACTTGCCTTGCCTGGTGGTGAGATTGGTCTCGGTGATGATCTGTCCCTCTGTGTGTCCTATGTGTTTGCTCAGGGCTGGCCGCTGCTCCATGTCCCTCTCCTCCTCCTCCTCTTCCTCCTCCTCCTTCTGCACCGCTGCCACTTTGTGCCGGGAGAGCACGGAGGACACGGTACCCATGGAGAGGACGCAGAAATCCACGCACAACCGCAACAACATGAGAAAAAAAACACACACAGCGAAGGAAAAGGAGGAAAGCACTTGTGTATCCCTTTTACAAAGTATCACTAATGAAGCTGTTCTCGCACAGAGAATACACACCTCTGCTGAAACTCCATGCCCACTGGGGACCAGGTGTTATTCATTGACCACTGGGTGGCAGTGTGGAGACTGTGTGTCAAGATATACAGGTCTCATCATGTTTATTTTTCTTTAAAGAACTTTAATGAAGGAAAAGGAACTTTAAAGAAAGGAACACCTTTCAGTGTTGAATAACGTCCACTCCAATAAGAAAAAATACTATAGTAAATATGACAAATATGACAAATACTTCAGTATAGTGTAGAAAACTACAGTATAATATAGTAATTATTATTAGTGAACTATTGTATTTTTTCTATGTGCCGGATCTCTTTACAAAGCAAATTGACATATTTATGTTGTAGATGTACCTGTATTTTAAATGTAAATGGTTCATCAATGGTTCATGATGTCACACACTCCCTTAAGTTGTACGTGTTTTTCATGTATTGTCATACTACATTATTCCTACATTATATGGACAAAACTATTGGGCCAAACCTGTTAATTATTAAATTAATGTGTTTCAATCAGGTCCCTTATCCCTAGTGAAGGGTAATCTTAATGCTTCAGCATACCAAGACATCTTGACACCAAGACATGCTTCCAACTTTGAGGCAACACTTTGGGAAAGGCCTTTTTCTATTCAATTCAATTCAATTCAATTTTATTTGTATAGCGCTTTTACACAATCAGCTTTTACGCAAAGCAGCTTTACACAATCAAAACAATTATTTAAGGTTGTACTGTATGAAATGTGAATGTGTGTGAATCAAAATGATAAGATTGTCCCTGATGGACAAGCCGAGGGCACAGTGGCAAGGAAAAACTTCCAGACATGGTAATAGGAAGAAATTTTGAGAGGAACCAGACTCAAGAGGGAACCCATCCTCATCTGGGTGAAACGGATAGCAGGGATTGATCTGCATTTATACTGTGTGAGACTGAAAGTTTAGTATAACAGGAGATGTGTTTAAATTAAAATGGAGTCCAGTTTGTTCGTTCGAAAGGCTCTTCGGCTTTTCCCTGGGAATCCTCAATGCTTCATCTTTGGGTAGGTTTGATTTTTTTTTTTTTTTTCCGCAACCATGTGACTTGTACTATTATATAATGGATTAGATACACAAAATTTCTATTTAAATCCTGCTGTCAGTTTTTCCATAAAAAATTCTGTTAAATAATCACTATTTAGGACTTTAATATGATATAGGAATCATCTGCTGGCATTAAATATGATTAAATAGCATAATACATCATCTAATTGATTTGATCAGAACCTGTATTTATAAAGGTGTGCTCAGTATTTTATAATTCCTTTTTTGTGATTTTGTGATTCTCACATCATGTTGAAGAATCCAGTAATAATGTTTTGAGTTTGACGACGTTGCCTTGGCAACCATCTGAGTTTGCGGCACTCACACAAAACTCCAGCTGGTGTTTATTAAAATCACAGTGAGCTGCCAGTCATTTCCATTTTCTCACAAAAGTCTCCACATTCGGTTAGGAGCAACATCAGAAGACTGAACTTTATGGGATTTTAGCAATATGTTTGTTGTGTTTATTTTTTTAATTTTATGTGTTTATTTTAAATGTTTTTTTTCCCTTTTAACCAAAATGAGCAAAAACAAACCACACTGAAATATGTTGGTGTTTTTTTTTTTTCATCAGAACATGATGCTCAGAGAAATGAGAAGAGAAAGTTATAAATGCATAAAAAAGATACATATATACACTACCGTTCAAAAGTTTAGGGTCACTTTCTAACTCCGTGATGGTTCCTGATTTTTATTTCTCTCTACATTGTAAAGGAAGCTGAAGGCGTCCAAAAAATGCATTAATCTCCTTTGAACAGTTGATATTGAGATGTTTCT
>JAQMYJ010000036.1:27499734-27519646 GCA_030014305.1 Clarias laeviceps | reverse complement strand
TATATATATATATATATATATATATATACAGTGTACAGAGATGATTTGGATGGCTTTGATCACAATATTGCTGATCAGAACAGAACAGAAATCGTACACACACTCAGTCCACGAAGCAACAATGCAATTTATTAAAATATATTATTACACCCAAACCTTTGATATTTGTAGATTTACCAATTGACAATTTGTCAAGTCAGTTTCATTAAACACATATACCAGAAATTATTGCTTTAATTATTTCAGAGGTATTTGAGGTGTTTAATCTTTTTTTTATATTTGCATAAATTACATCATGTTGCATAATAACAGGTATTATTACATAATGAAACAAATAAAGTCTTAATTAAAGAAAACGTCCAGACATCATAAACGCATTTAGATTCAGATGGTTTTCTGAATGAGATGAATGAGTTATTAGACTACTTCTTTGGTGTAAGTTTTAATATCATAAATAGTAAATAGATTCAGAATATGTATATATTATAATCATAACTACATATATCATATAAATGTACACAGCAGCCTACTGAGACAATCACTGTGGATAAGATATCTGAGGGGAAAAACTTAATATTAATTTGTTCTGAATCCATAACAATTAGAACAAAGTTGGATTTGGAAAAGAAATGTTTACATTTACAGTTTTCCTTTATTTTTCCATATATTTTGTAGCTCATATATTATTCGAAGAAGATTGTGATTATCATGGTTATGGCCGTGTCAGAAACCTCATCGGAAGCACCGGTGCCTTTACTATTAACACACACCATGTTAGAGGATTTATGAATGACCGATCAGACCGTTCGCTTGTACACCATGTTGAGGTTTGAAGTTTTTCAGCTGCTCCATGAACCCTGGGTTCGGACACGACGGTGGCCTCGATGACTTCACCTGAGAAAACGCGTCATCAAATGACTGGCCTTCTCTCCACATCAGGTATCCGATGACCACAGAGACTGACCGAGACACACCGCCGTTACAGTGGACGAGCACTACGCCTTTCTGTTAGGAGGACATTACAGATTAGAGTGGGAGTGTTATACAGCTTTATCATTTCTTAATCCTTGTTCTTATTCATGATTGTAGTAGATGGAAGATTGTGATTGTTGTGGTTAGGACCATGTCAGAAACTTTATCTGAAGCTCCTTTGATTTGTGCTACAAGGAATGAGACAATCTAATGGAAATAACCAAAGAGGGAAAAATGTATCCTCCTGAAGTTATATGAATATATACAGTATAAGCTAACATGGCTACACAGTGGCTCAGTGGTTAGCACTGTCGCCCTGCACCTCCCAGGCCTGGGTTCGATTCCTGCTTCAGGTCTGTGTGCATGTTCTCCATGTGTTTGGTGGGTTTCCAAAGCGTTTTTTTCTTCTCACAATCCAAAAACATACAGATTAGGCTAACTGGCGTTCCCAAATCCCAAAAATGAATGTAGACCTGTTACAGTTTCATCTGAGCCACTTGTTAAATGGTGAACATGGTGCGATGTGTGTTTTTTAAATAGTGATTTACATGTTTTACTAGATTGTGAAGCCAAACATTTAATGTGTGTTAGCTTTTTGGCTGCTCCGGCCAAAGGGGTCGCCACAGCAGACCATCCGCTCAGCAGACAACTTGGCACAGGTTTTACGCCACATGCTCTTCCTGGCACAACCCTCCCATTTTATCTGGGCTTTGGACCAGAACTGCATCCAGTGGCTGAGGTTTGGGCGTTGTCTGTGAATCAAACCTAAGCATACATTTATTATAATTTCTATTCATTTGGATTAATAAAAGCTACCTTCAGGTCTGTGTGCAGGGAGTTTGCATGTCCCCCTTGAGCTTGGTGTGTTTCTCCTGTTTCCTCCCATGTCTTTTGATTGTGGGAGGAAACCGGAGTACCCAGATGAAACCCTCCAAGAACGGGGAGAACGTGAAAACTCCACGCACACAGACCTGAAGGTGGGACTCGAGCCTGGAGATGCGAGGCCACCGAGCTAACCACTAATGCCAAATATTCAGATAATAATAAATATTTTTTATTTGGATTTAGACCTGGCGGCACGGTGGTGTACTGTAGTAGTTAGCACCGTCGCCTTGCACCTCCAGGGTCCGGGTTTGATTCCCGACCAGGCTCGGTTCCCGACTCTGTGTGCATGGAGTTTGCATGTTCTCCCCGTGCTTGGTGGGTTTCCTCCGGGTACTCTGGATTCCTCCCACAGTTCAAAGATATGCAGGTTAGGCTAATTGGCATTCCTAATTTCCCATAGTGTGTGAATGAGCGTGTGAGTGTGTACATGTGTGTGTGTGCCCTGAAGTGGATTGGCACCCTGTCCAGGGTGTACCCCGCCTCGTGCCCTAAGACTAATGGGATAGGCTCCAGGTCCCCACGACCCTGAATACAGGATAAAGCGGTATAGACGATGAGAGTGGATTTAGATCTTCTTCCCATTTGCATACTATTGAATTAATCTAAATTGTATTTACTGTTAACTCTCTCTTAATTTTATGTGACATTTCACTTATTAACAGATTTGTGTTGTGTGTTTAAAGACAAGTAGTTGGGTTAATTGGGTGCATTGGTGGCTCAGTGGTAAGTTTCGTGTCTGTCATAAGGAAGGCATGGGTTCGATTCCCATGCAATGCCAAAACCTCAGACATCGAATGCAGTCTTCCTGTTCACTCACCCCTATCTTGACTTTCTGACTTGACAACATAAGTCATCAGGTTTAAATGCCGTCCCATACGTGGATGTGAGGGACAAACAAACCTGAGTGCTCATCTTTCCTGCATCCAGGGATATCACTTACACATTAGAACGTGCTTTATCATGCTTCATGTACGAAATACGAGGCTAATCGCTCTTCATGGCACAATTACAAGGTGTAAGGTGAAGGAATGAAAGTTTGGCAGTCTAATGGGAGCACGGCTTGATTAACGTGGCTCGAGTCACTCTGTTTTGTGCGTTACATGCTCGTTTTACACAGGATTGGAAACTTATTTCCAGTGGCCGCTGTAATCATAAACCCTTTCACGAATTTTGCCTCATGTGGCAGTGTCAGGTTAAGGGTGACCGGCGCTACTATTTGGTAAAGAGGTTGTATGGCCGACTATGGCCCCGACAGCGATATGATCTTTCTACAACGGTGTCAATAATGCATGGCGAAAACTCGCCGTCTATTATTAAGGCCGCTGCTGGTGAGGTTAAGAGCCATGTGCTATTGTCCTGACTGTCCCGTATCAGATAAGCTGTAAAATCGACACTCAGGAAATTACTTTGGCAAAATGTTATATCCTAATTACACTCAGACTTTTGTTATGTACCAAGTGTTGTATTCTCTTCAACCATAAATCTGCCATTGGTGATATGTGTGTGAAAATTATTCAGTTAAAGCACTTACCTCCGCCTTGACCTGGTCGATGAACAGCGCACACTCATGCAGGTGTGAGATGATGTCAGCGTCAGGCAGATCCAGAATGCTCAGGGTTTTATAGACAAAGAGATCCGGGAAAGTGTTTTCGACACCGTATGCCACATTCAGTATATGAGTGACCTGAAATCAATGGGAATAAAAACTAAAAAAAAGTAGAGCTTGAACATAAATGTCAATTAGGGAAAAAGAGAGTGTGTTAAATATTTGCTTTTGATGGAGAGGTTATTGTAAGGTAATAATAATAATAATAATAATAATAATAATAATAATAATAATAATCAGGAAGAGCTTTAATGCCAAGTACGTCTGCACATATAAGATAATAATGCAGTAATTATACTAAAAGAAATACGGTACCTGGTATTTCTTTAAAGTTCCAAAGTCATGAGCAGCATCCTGTGAACCTGTAAATGTTTACAGCACACACATCAAAATCACTTTTTTTCTTTATTTCTAACTTTTCTTTCTCCCCATTTACATAAGAAATATTGGATATGAATTTTATTGAAAATACTATTCAAATGTGATTCCCATTTATCAATCTAACAATTTTATTATACATATGAGACAACAAAAGAATATATTTGTATTTTATTCACACCTAGAGATCAGGTTTTTGACAATGTGAATTTTCTTTGCATGTTCCTCCAGGTTCTCTGTTTTCCTCCCACCATTTACAAACATGCCAGCAGCCTAGAATAAATTGGCCCGAAATCTGAATTAGTGTATGACTGTGGCATTAGACTGACATCCCATCTAATGTTTGTTCCCATCTCTCTCGCTGAATAGGCTCTGCATCAACCACAAGCCTGACAAGAGTAATTATGCTATATATATAGTTTGCAAACTATTTTGCAATAGTCTTAGCATAAGTGAAGAAATTCTATAAAGCAAAGATGAAAAAAAAATTGAATAGTGGCTCTCAGCGTGGTTTGCTCTTTAAATCAAGTTGCTTTTTTAAAACAGTATTCTGTCAGACAGGTTCTATTGAAGTGATTTCGTGGGTGGGTGTGGCAAGTGAATTTTTTATACTCAACTTTCCAAAAATCACAGTTCGTTCATGATTTAGCAATGGGGGCAATTACTTTTTTACATAGAGGCAGATAAGTTTGGACAACTTTTTTCCCTTACTAAATGTATTTACTTGGGTTATCTTTGTGTTAAAAATAAAAAATAGTTTGATGATTAGAATCATCATTAAGTAATATCCAAAAAAATAAAAAATCAGGAAGGGGTTAATAATTTTTCATAGCACTGTATATTAAAGTATTAATTGAGATACCTATAATAATAATAATAATAATAATAATAATAATAATAATAATCATCAGGTTAAAATTGATATAAAGTAGAATTATACCATAACATACTATACTGTACATGTAGTCTGGTGTTAAACAGTATATTATACAATAGCTAGTTCTGGCCGAGTAATCTGATTGGACGAGAGGCATTCCACGACCATTGATATAGCGCATAACAGAACTGGGAAATTTAAATATACGTATCTCTCCGTCGTCACACGTGTTCTACAAAAGTTAACTGTCTGTGGCGTTATGGGTGAAAGTGGGTAGAGTCTGCAGTCCCGGAAAGAGGAGAGAGCAGCTGTTTGCCAAAACTCACATTTAAACGGAAGTACCAGTCACGGAAGCACTTTCAGCAAGAACAAAAACACCTGATAACGTTCTGTCATCTTAAACATCACTTTGTCTTCTTAATAACTGCTCAGTTCTGAATTTCCTCTAAACCATCTGTGACGATCTGTTCACAGCTAACGCGAGCTACAGAGCTAACTATGTTTGGGATTAAACTCTACAACCCTGGAAGTTAACTGATAATCTAAGGTGGATATTTGGAGTAAATCTTGTATGTTTCTCAGACTGTCTACCTCTATGGTTTATTCTCCTCACTTTTTGCTTTTTTATTAGTACTGATAAGAATTTAAAACTACTTTTACCTACTGTTAATTATACCAGCTATTGGTCGCCAGTTCCACCAGTCATTGTTAGTTAGTGCGAACAGTCACAGAAGTGCTGGAAGTGCTGGTTAAATAAACAAACAAATCATAATCTATTTACAACCACATCTTAGCGATGCTGATATTCAGCCTAACAGCACTCCCTCTCATTGCTTACGGATATTGTGCATTAAGATTACTGTTAAAACTACGCAGGCCATATTAGTGCTATACAATATATACTGTAGCATTATGAATATATAGTATATAATTTATACCAAACTAAAGATACAAATTGTATCTTTACAATGCAGTGTTTTACATATTGCTATAACCAATATTAGCCCACATATAGATTATACAGTGCCCAGCTAAAGAATGCTTAAAAAAAATATCAATATCAATGAAGAAATATGGCCACAAAAAAAATATGAATGGTGATGCCTTAAAAGCTTGGTGAAGTTACATTAAACAAATCAACAATAGAAATCACAGCTATGATTAATAACAAAATTAAAAGCGTTTCCACACACACACACACACACACACACACACACACACAATGTGATGAGAACACACAAGATTGAGACTAACCAGCTGTGTGCCCATTAGAAAACCACTGAGACTAATAAGTTTCCTAGGGAGCATAAAAATTGGACTTTCGAGTAATGGAAAAGGTCCGGACTGACCCTAGCCCAGAGCGATGGGTACGTCAGGGTAAGAAGGGAAGCGAATGAAACAATACATCCATCACGCATAGTGTCCACTGAACAAGTCTCTGGAGGCGGTGTTATGATATGAGATTGCTTCAGTTTGTCACATCTAGGTTCAGCAACTTTATTTTGCAATATATTAAGTCAGCTGACAACCTGAATGACCAGGGTATGTAACCAATGGAGTTTTTCTTTCCTCATGGCACATATGCATATTCCAGGAATCAGACTGTATAAGAGTAGTGCTGAGAGCATGCAGAATCATTTTCACACATGAATCGTTCACCGTAATCAAGACTAAAGGCAGCTGAATGAAAATTAGACTGTGTGACCTGGAAGTTTATGCAAAGTCTTTAAGCAATTATATAGTGTCCACATTAAAGAGTACAGTATAAAAATATATAAAGTATGAAGAAGCATTATACAGTACTTAGAATGAAATAGAATTTTAAATAATATATAGAGTACAGGAAATATGCAGTATTTCGAATTAAAGGGTAAAATAGCATTATACAGTGCAGTAATGAGTATAATATGCCAAGAATATAGCAGGATTAAATAGTCATAGAAGAAAATACAGTATTAAACACGTAAAAATTAAAAAGTTTAATTATATGTTAATGTAATATATCTTATATAACTTATTAATGTAAATTGTAGTGTCCACATACTGTGGCATAACCATCAGACACATAAAAGCAATGCATACATACTGTACATGTGTAGAGAAGTGTAGTATTACAGTATTTGGTGTATTTGGAGAATATGTAACATGTTTTAGCATTATACAGTATACTACTTCTTGTAAAAAAAAAATAAATCATCATAAATACTATATACAGTACTGTATAAGGAACATACTGTATATAAGTATTAAACTGTAGAATACCATTAGAGACAATAGTACATAACATGCAAAGAATAGAGTATATAGGTGTACAAAATACACAGTATAAAGTAATCTACTATGCATGTAATGACCCCATATTATCATTACTAAACACAATGACACACAATCTTCCCCAAGCATACAGTATACAGTACACAGTATCGAGTAGCGTCATGCGTATACTACTAGAGAGTAACATAATGTACACACAGAGATATTGTACAGACTTTATATGGAGTAGAGTAGCATTACATAGAACATACAATATGGAATAGAATATAGTATAATCAGTACAGATACTATATACTGTAAGTAGACAGTATATAGTGTTAAAGAGTAAAATAACATTAAAGTGTGCATTATATTGCCGGAATAGAGTAGTATTCTAGAGTATATACATATATATTGATAGAAAAGTACCTAAAATAGAGAGTATGTACAGTATAGATTAAAATACTGCAGTTACAATGTATTCAGTGCAATAGTATAGATGTTATAGAGAGTAGTATTTTATTCTACATTTCATGTGCAAACAGTATATATGATATTTGGGCTACAACATGCGGTATTATTATAGATTATATAATAGAGTATGTAGAGTACTGAGGTTCTACATATTTGCAGTACAGAGAAAATATAGTATTATATTAGAATTATATAATTATATTTTGCTTATAGTAAAAGAATAATAATATATAATATATAGCATACAAATTTTACAAAGAGTAACGAGTAATATTATGGACTATAGCAAAGAGGTTTGTAATCAACAATATAATATTAAGTGGTAGAAAATACAGTACTGAGTAATAAACATATTATACAGAATAGAAGTGTAATGTTCATATATTATTATGTTATTCCTAAACACCATGACCATCAAACACACGGATATGCACCCCCACACAGATGCACATAAACACACAGACTACAGTAGTCGTAGAGCTTTGTCTCATTATACAGTATGTGTTCTACTCTAGTACTGTAGTAACACTATAATACAATACAACAGTAAATGTATTGCAGTGTTACTACAGCATTAGATTATTACTTCATTCTACATTCTATGTATAAGGTTTAGGGGGTACACAGTGTCGAGTATTATTATGAAGTATAGTA
Source organism: Clarias laeviceps (assembly GCA_030014305.1). NCBI lineage: Eukaryota > Metazoa > Chordata > Actinopteri > Siluriformes > Clariidae > Clarias > Clarias laeviceps. Next base: position 27,511,547 of record JAQMYJ010000036.1, on the reverse strand, counting down.
TCAAGTATAAAGTTATAAAATAGCATTATAGAGTATATAGTATATAACATGTATAAATGTAGTAGATGTGTACATGTTATATACTATACTGTACATGTATGTGAAAAATAGAGTATATTAGAATGTATTTTCGTCATAGCCAGGTTGTAATATATCTATGTATTGTCATTTTTAAAGTATCTTGTGACCCATCATCATCATCATCATCATTATCATCATCCACACACATATAAATATAATATAAAGCATGCACATTTTTATTAAAATATAAATGATCACCTAAAGTCTTACCCAGTAATAAGTAAGGTCTAATACATCCTACTTGGAGATCCCATGTATTATCCTGAATGTATCCACACGGCGTCTCAGGTTGGACTGTGTCCTCAACCACATGAACAGTGGATCCTTTCCATGTCTCAATAATCCTCCTCCCGCTCAGAGTCGTCACCCGGGTACATTGCTTCCGCAGATTGTTTTTAGAGAACGATTTAATTTCTTGGGCGAGTGAGTGCATCACATGTGTGGATGTGGACCTCAGCAGTGCGAAATCTAACAAGCTGCACTTGTTTAACAGTAGCCAGGTCCCCAGTGTGATCTCTGTTAACTACTGCTCCCGTAGCTGTAGTGATCGGCACCTGCTTTTCTTACAGCCTGAAAGCTGAGAAGCCGCATTACCTGGACACAAATACATGATGCGCTCAGGACAATAGTGCCACCAAGAGGAGCTCATCCCATCAGAGGTCAGAGGTGACCGACCTGAAGGATCCTCTAAGGTCAGAAACAAGCAGTTTGGTGAACAAAAAAATTTCCAACGTATGGCCCATTAAGGTACAGATTATCACATCTAAACTTGTGAATGTCTGAACCTTTTCAAACGTATATATAAGAAAACACCTCAGTAACTTTACTTAAGTACTTGATTAGATAATCTGTACTTCTCCTAAGTATTATTGACATTGAATACTTGTATCTTTTTAAGTATATAATTACAAGATAAATAGCATACTTCAAACTCCATTCGTTTTATTTTGACCTTCAAGAATAAAGCTACAAAAAGCAAAATTAAAAAAAATCTTTCTGCTGTTGACTTTCACTACCCCATGGAACAAGTGTATTAAGTTGACTTTAAGTTAGGTAATTTAGCTAGTAAGCTATGCCTGATAATAAGTTTGTCTAATTAGCTAGCTAGTTAAGTTTTGCATAGTGACTCACACTGTAAACCCGAATAAGTTGGCAAAACTCAAAAGATTTGAGGTAATCAGTTACGTCACATTTTTTAAGTAATGATGTTTCCAGTTGTAAGTAAACAGAACTATGAGTTTTTTGTACTCATTCATATTAATCGTTCTTTACTTGCATTATTGAGTAGCCTAACTCATACTATTTAATAGCAATTATCATATTTTTTTAGTTGTTGCGAATCAAATAAATTGTTGTTGGTCTTTCGGCTGCTCCCAACAATGGGTCGTACAGCAGACAATCCAGTCCGCACACAAGCTTGGCACAGGTTTTACACCAGATGCCCTTCATGACACAACCCTCCCATTTTATCTGGGCTTGGGACAGGGACTTCATCCAGTTGTTGGGAATCGAACGCAGGCCTTTCACATGGCAGGCGAAACACCTACCACTGAGCCACCAGTGCCCTATTGCCCTCATGACGTCAGGCACAAAATCGCTAGTCTGAAAGACTTTAAGATGGTGAAAATTTAAGGTGACAGTTACTGTTACTTAAGTACTTACAAATACTTAAAATATCAAATTTGTTCAGCTAAGTTTGTAGTGTAATTTCTGCAAACTCATAAATACCAAAAAGTTCTAAATACTCATCAAGGTCTATTAATTTGAACTAATTGTAATTATTTAGGTTAACAGTACTCAATATGTTTCATTACTTTGAGCATTAGGGTTTACAGTGTAGGATATTGAGGTTAAGAATGCTAATTAAGAATAGCTTCTTAAAGGAACACTTTATTTTTATTTTATTATTATTTTTTTTTTTTTCTGTCTTAAATCAAAAGTGAGGTGCATATACAGTACAATATTGCACATTACAATATGTAATATGTTTTGGCTGTTATAAATTTTCCTGCTCTGCACATCGACCGTGCAGTTTGTCACCTAGAATACAAGCACTGGACATCTTAAGTAACTCTTGTTCTGTGCAAAAATGCATTCCAAAATTAACCTTATACTCATATGAAGCTTGTGCAGTCCCACTGAGCTAAATCAAGTCGGCATCTTTCAAAGTTATGCTGTATTTAGTACAAATTTAACTCTTTTCTTTCCCTTAAGCTAGGCATATGGCTAACTACCGAAACTGGCTAACTAGCCAAACTAACTATTAAACAATCTCTATCTCAAAGTAGTTAAACTTTTGTTTGCTGCTAATATGAAATATAAGCATTCTTTCCAAAAGGGCTGTTAAGCTTAACGCAACTAGAAAACCACAATCTCCGTTTGTCTGTATTAGCAGAACATTTTTCTCATGACTGCCCACTTAGCGAACTAACTAGTAATAGATGTGATGTAGTTGTGGTCAGCTCACTTCTCCAAGTAAAACTATTGAAATCTGAGTATGAATAAAATTTATGCTTTTTTTCTTACACTCAGTTTGATTTTTTGCCTCCATACTCGTACTTTTAAGTACATTTTTATTCAATTCAATTCAGTTTTATTTATATAGCGTGTTTAACAATGGTCTCAAAGCAGTTTTACAGAATCTGTAATCCGTACCCCCCGGATGTTAGCTGGTTGCGAGGCAGAGTTTCTAGAACCACTGGAAAAGAAGTGTCTTCTTCCTTTTGGCACAGTGGAAGTGGATTTTTTACACTGGTCTATCTGAATAATACATGGATACACAGAGGGACTGTCAGACCTAGATTACAAGCAGATGGGGACAACGAGGTTGTTCCTGTCCGCCACCATAAATCAGGGGAAGATTTTTCCATCATGATCTAGGGTTCTAATGGTCATCGTGTGTTTATCCAGTATTGACTGCAGTACAGTAATTAGCGTAGGTAATGCATCTTAATGCCAACTTTGAGCTTTGTATATCAGTATTTAATAATATATAATATATCAATAATTTCATGTGTCCTTGCTAAAAAAAACAATAAAATGGATCATTGTCTGATAAATCCAAAGGGCCACATTCAGAGTCCCCTGGACTTCCATTACACCTAATCAAATGTGTTACTATTTCCACTGGTTCTATTAACTATTAATGTACTGAAAGGAAAATCATTTATGGAAAATACAGAGTGATTCAATCGAAAGAGGCCCAGAATATTCTGTAATTACTCTCACTATGATGAAGCAATCTGAACTAAAAAACTATGCTACATGATTGTCAAGCAAGCAAACAAAAAAAGGAACAAATGCCCATTTATATATTTGTTTAATAGATTATTTGTTTCAGGAATGTTAACAAAAAGCAGTACTCTACACCAATAGGCCAATTTTCATTAGGTAGAGTTTTCCAGCATCAAACAAACAAACAAGCAAAAGTTATTTAGATATGTATTTAAAAGTTTAAAATATATTACAAGACCACAGAATAACAACAGTTAATTATGTCAAAATTGTCGAGAAAAAATAAATGCTCATTTACATACTGTACTTGATTATATTTGTTTAATGGTTTATTTGAGTCAGGATTGCTTAAGAAAAGCTATACACCATTGGGCCAATTGAGTTTTCCAGCGTAAAACAAACAAATACATTTCACAATGATTTTTTTTATGTTGGATTTGTCACGTATGTGGATAATAATCCTGTTTGCTGTGTTGCCCCCCACCCTCTTCAGGAGAGCATGGTGTTCTGTAAAACAGCGCGGGATTTGAGACGCGGCCGGTGAGATTCCAAAAATCCAGGAATTCAAAATGGCGGCGTGGAGTGAGCACTGCTGAGTGAGCAGGACTGGATGAGCAGGGCTGCGGTTTGGGACACGGCTCAACTGCGTTGGTGTTGCAGGAAAAGAACCAGGCTGAGCTTTGATAGACGGGGCAACACCTAGTGAAAAAAAACGAGAGCGTGCGGGAGGGAGGGAGGCTACGGACGAGCTCGACCAAGCCTAGTAGCCTGTAATATGGACCTGATTTAAACACTACACCGCAATTGGGCTTGTCTGACACTACGGATAAAACCGGGAGATTATTTTTTTATTATTATTACCAGGTGTTGTTTTGGGGGGCTTTGAATTAATATATAAGATAGAGAGACAGGGACAGAGAGACAGGGAGTGAAAATGTCTCGGGGTGTGCTGCAGCCGAGCCAGCAGAAACTGGCGGAGAAACTGACCATCCTGAATGACCGCGGGGTCGGCATGCTCACCCGCATCTACAACATCAAAAAGGTAATAATTATTATGTTTATAATGATATCTAAATCTTATTCCTAATCTCAGGGTTTTAGTGCCAGCGCTCCTAAAATGGCTGAATGTGTTTTAATAGAGACGCGCTGCTGATGTGACTGTGTGTAAATAACTCGCTCGCTAGGTTTCTATCCCTGACATCCTGCTGTTTGCTGGAAAATTAAACAAAAACGAATCTAAATGATATATAAACAAATAAATAAATAAACACTCTGTCATTAATAACTCCGGCGTTAACGCTAGCAGCTAAGCTAAGGCTAACTCTGGTACGCTAAAGCTAGCACAATGCTAACGGTGTGTAAGCTCAACTCAGGATGAACCATTTAATAAAGAGTTTATTAGGGAAATGTTGAGTTTTTACACGTATATTAAAGGATCACATTTTATGACCGAATATTCAGTATTTTGATAGATTTAGCAAAGCGAGGTTGCTTAGCTACGGTCGCTAGGGAGCTAAAGCTAGCAGGCTAAGCTGCGGCTTGAGGAAAGCTAACGTCAGGAACATCAGATTTTACATCTTGTATTGCTTCATGTATTATAATTATAATTATAAAATGTAATATTTAAAAGAGAATTTTTTTGTATTTTACATGAGAGAGTTACTACTAGTACTGTTTTTTTGTTATATGTATAATCCTTATTTATTTTATACAAATAATAATGAATTGCTCTTGACAGATTCGTGTTTGTTTTTATTTTGAGATAATTACCAACAAAAAAAAGACAAAGTAGTAAAATATTTTTAATTTAATATAAATAAATAAAAATGTTAAGGGAATAACAGTTGAACTATAACTGCCAGAATCATTTTATTTATTTATTTATTTATTTATTATTTTTAATAAATAAGCAATCTATACACACTAGCTGTCTATTTAGTCTTAAACTATTTCACAGTCACGCAAACACGTAAATGACTTATGTAAAAGTCATATAAATTAATAATATTTTATATGAACAAGGAGCTATTTGGGACGGTTATGTAATTATGATTATTAAATGTATTTATTACAAGTGTATAATAGGTGTTTAGTAATTCTCTTTCTTTTCATCCCTTTCCTTCTTTTTTTATTTATTTTAGTTTTATGTTTCCTGTACAGACAAGGTAGAAATACCACCACATGGTCATGTCAAATTACATTTATTTATTTGTTTGTTTATTTAATAATCAATCACATTTATTTATTTATTTGACACATTTACTCATTAAAGGGATGATAGCGGTATTAACATGATTTTTTGTTTTTACATGAAACACCGTTATTTCTATAGGAATATTTTATTGTTTGGTTAGCATTATTAGTTATGAAATTCTTATGTTACATGGGCAATAATTATATTTTATTATATTGCCGGAACTTCTTTCTTTCTTCCTTCCTTTGTTACTTTCTTTTAATGTAATTTTTTGGAATTCAGCAAATAATTTGACATCATAACACGTTAAAAATGGCATGAAACATTATGGTTTATAGCAATAGCCGTTATGTGTGTGGAACCTGTCTGTCTGTCATCCATTTGTTTACACATTGCTGTATCTGTCTATCTGTCATCCATGTATTCATCCATTAGAATATCTATCTGTCTTTCTGTCTGTCATCCATTTATTCATCCATATCAATTGGTAACTATCTATCTATCTATCTGTCTTGTCTGTCTGTCTGTTTTTCTTTCTATCTGTCTGTCTGTCTGTCTGTCATCCATATCCATATATTCATCGGTTACCATATCTGTTGATCACTCTATCTATCTGTCTGTCTTTCTGTCTTTCTGTCTATTTGTCTGTTCTTCTCTGTCTATCATCTATTTATTCATCCATTACCATATCTATCTGTCTGTTTGTCTGTCTGTCTATCTATCTTTCTGTCTATCTATCTTTCTGTCTATCTATATATCTGTCTATCTATCTATCTATCTATCTCATAAATAATAATCATTGACTGTCTTTGTTTTTACAGATTTTCTTTTTTTTTTACAGAGTAAATTAATTTATATTTATTTGGCTGAAGGTTACATTATTTTTAAATAATTTATATTTATGAGGACATTTGTTTTGGTGGTTCTGGGTGGCTTTTCTTTGACGTGCTTATGATACAAATGATAAGTGTGGTTATTGAATGTGAAAGACAGACAGACAGCCTCTGTAGAGTATTGAGCTGTATCATCACTTCAGTACTGTGTGAATGCGTGGGTTTGTGCTCTGTTGTTTCTGTGTGTGTATGTGTGTGTTTCATGCCCGTGTTACTCTGCGCTGCATATAAATGTCAGTAGCGTTACTGAGCTCTCCCTTGCCGCCCGTTTGGTACACATGAAGATTTTAGGTTTCACAGGAGTTTATTCGAGAGTTGCGGTTTGCCCGATGCGGTTTCGCAACCTGCGAGAGAAGCCGCCCTCAGTGGATGCGTATTAAAATGATTTCCTGTCGTCCCAGACGGCCATCCTGACTAACGCTCTTATCGCAGGACCGGACACAAGGCTGAAATGGGCGTGCAGGCGAGTGCGTGTTAGTGCAGGATTTCCTTCTTTTACTCCTTATGACCCCTTTATGACACAAGTGGGTTTGTTTTGAATGTCTGTGTGTGTGGGGGGGGGAGAGAGAGAGAGAGAATGAATTAGTTTAGGGGTGGGCATTAATGTCGGTAATGTGTGTCATGAGCGGTCTATCATTTACAAAAATATGTTTATTTAATATAGACATGTACGCTCGATATTTCTGTCCCTTTTTAAAATATGATGTTTTTATTGAGTGATGATAGAAGATTTTTCACACGATTCTCATGATCTCATGATGTTAACGGATTGTGACATTAACCCTATCTGGGCAGGATTACATGTACATGAAGTTCTGGGGAAATCAAGCTGCTCCTCCTTTATGATTTTATTTTTAATTTCCTTCCAGATCAGCCATGTATTTGTTTTTCTCCTGTCCTTCTCAGAGAAGCAGTCTGAATTATTTAAAGTTTTTCCACCAAACTCTTGGAGTCATACAATAATTTTATTCTGTATACACATACGTGAGTTTAGACACAGAAATAACTCCTTAAATTGTTATTTTATTTTATTATTATTATTTTATTATTAAGTTTTTGCTTGCTGCTCTTGCTGTGTTTTGTCTGGTTGTGCATGTACATCAGTATCACTGTTCCTCTGTCAGATATGAAACACTTCCTGAGTCACAAAACATTGTTGCTGGAACTTTGCTTCCCTCCAAAGTAAAACGAGAATGTGTTAAAAAAAAAAAAAGGGACTGTTCATCGTAAAATCTTCAGTAATCTAGAAATTCCTGAACACTGTTGCTCAAACAGATCTTCGGCGAGTTTAAGAGCATCTGTAATAGTTATCCAGTGGTGTTAGTGCTGGATTAATACACACGGTTTCAACTTGAATGTTGTGTACTTACTGTGGCTAGTGCCTCGTCTATAAACAAAATGCACAGTGTTGTTACGTATGACGTTTGACAGCCGGAATCAAATTCCTTGTGTGTGTATGTGTGCGTTAACGTATTTGCTCAATAAACCTGACTCCGGTTCTGATTTGAGAGACAGACACAGAGTCACGGTGCTATACTGTCTCTTAGAGGCCGCCTGATACGATTTAACGATACTGTAGTGATGATTCGATTCGCATTGCAATTCTGTAGTTGCACGATATTGTAAAAATATCCTGATTCAGTGTTTTTATCAGTACTTAGCACTGTCGCCTCGCACCTCCAGGTCCTGGGTTCTGTTCCCCGTGGAGGGTCTGTGTGCATGGAGTTTGCATGTTCTCCTTTGTGGGTTCCTGGCACCGTCCTACACAGTCCCTGGTTGGACTACAGAGGCTCCTGGATGGATGGAATGTTATTATTATATAAAAAAAATTTTTTTTATATAAACTTGGCAACTAATTTGCTCCTCCCACACAGGACGCTGTGTTGCCTGCCAATGTGTAAATAGTTTAGAGCACTACCTGTTGGATTATAGATGTATATCTATAATCTGCAATCTGGGAACACAGATGCAAACTCCATGCACTCCGACCCCGAGTGGGAATCGAACCCTCGACCCTGGAGGTGCAAGTAGACAGTGTATTAACCACTACACCATAAATCCTCTAATGCTTTTACTTTTTACGTTGGACGAGTCACGCTAGGTTTTCTACGGATGTGCACAAGCAACGTGTGTCAAGTTCAGCAGCATATCTGCACCAGTCATTTACATACACGTGTAGTTTACAGCAATTATAATAACTCTAACAGGCGTGAAAGCTCTGAGTCTAATGTCAGTCGTTGTTGGGTGTCTGTGGCCACTTTTAGGTTTTAGTGCTGGGAGCCAGAGGATTTTCCTGTGATTGATTGGCTGCATGGATGAACGAATCAGTGCAGGGGAAATAAAATAACACAAAAATCACAAAAAAAGCTAACAGTTTTGTTAATTTCTATCGGCTTTGTAGAGTATTTATTTTACTTAAACGCGCATGACTTTTGCTATTAAGGTTCAACCTAGGTGTGTGTTTGTGTTTTTATTTCCTGCGGTTGAACAGTTGAGATCGCTCGCAATAAACAAAAGTTTCCTGGTCTGAGGTTGATCCAGGTGTGTTCGAAGCATGTTCAAATAAATTTAATTAATTAAAAACAAGTAAATAAGTTTCCCCTTGACTGAAGGCTCTCACAAGGCCCATGAAGCCAGCCAACGAATCGACATAACACACTCTGAGGGAAGCGCTCGCTCGCTTCCACCTTCTGCATTAACAAGCTCAAAGACGGCCACATCTGACTTATGATTGTCGCTGTGACTGACAGAGCAGAGAGAATTTAACCCTCCCTCCTTAAAAATACAGCCACTTTACCCCCCCCCCCCCTCTCTCTCTCTCTCTCCAACTCTTGATCACTGGCCACTGCTTTAGTCCCCAATTATCGAAACCTAGCGTAAATGCATTCTGTTGCAAAAATTAAAGTTTTAGTATTTAAAGTATTCTTCTTTTACCACAGTGACGATTTCTTGTTAATTAATTATAGACTCGTTGTACGTGTGGAATGTCCGTCCATGAAACACACTGATTATAAACTGTATAAGTAAGGCAATCAGACCAGACGCGACAGCATATTAGCATATTAGAGGGTGAAGGACGAGCTAAACCCCCAACCAATCAGAACGGAGAATTTAGCAGCGCCGTGGTATGGCAGCGTCTCGATCCACAGAGATGTTTCCTGCAGTTTTTGGGTATGCTGTCTAATCGCTCAATATGATCTCCTAACGGGATTTTTCACCTAGAATATCATGATGCAAAATACTTGCAAGACTTTTTAATCTTCAATATGAGCTCTAGCTCTTCTTATACACTAGGTGGCAGTAGTGGAGGTAGTAGCCTACGGAGCACAATGTTTCCTGACGCTAAGCTTGCTACCACGACGCACACTCTCTTAATAGTCTCAAACGGTATCCTGAACAAGAGAAGGCGTTACGGTGTGTGATTTATTTAGCCTAAGTATACTGAGTATGTCGCTCAATAATTTCCATACTAATCCAAAATGGACAGCAGGTCAGTAGTGTAAGACATCTAACGGGTAGTTTAAGTCACAATGACTTGAGTCACAATCACATGTAAAGATCGTTCAAAAGCTTGTCGAGACAAATCTGGCATGGTCTGCCTCCAAAAGAGCTAACGTTGCCATGAGCTACATTTAGGACGCTGAAAACGAGTAAAATAACATGTTAATGAAAGGAAATGATGCCGCCTTATAAATCATGGTCTACGGTAGATTTTGGTAATACAGTGCAGTGTTTCCCACAGGTCTGAGATATGCTTGCGGTTGTACGAACGGCCCGGAATAATATAAAGTATAAACGGTTGATCTGCTTGATATTCCTATTCAATTAAATTTTATTTGTATACTGCTTTTAACAATGGTCATTGTCGCAAAGCAGCTTTACGGAATCAAAAGAAAATTATGGACATGTGTATGAACAAGTCAAGGGTGACGTTGGCAAGGAAAAACTCCCTGAGATGGCAGTAGAAAGAAACCTTGAGAGGAACCAGACTCAACAGGGAACCCATCCTCATTTGGGTTATAATGTAAAACAGGGGTTGTTTTGCAGCAGTGTTAGGAGGCTGTAAAGTCAGAATAACAGGAGATGTTAATATGGAGTCCAGATTCGTTATTAAAGGCTCAAAAGGTACGAAACTGTTTGTGGGAATTTCAGTCCTGAACTATTGATCATCAAAGAACAGCCTCAGTCGAGGCCAGGACCGTCTTCATGGTGAAGTGGAACCATCCCCAGTCACCACATGTGTCACCAGCAGACAACATGGGGCATCCATTTGACGAGATCTCCAACTCGTGTGAACTGAGAACTGATGTGGGGTTCAGGAGTTGATCTCAGCCCCACATTTCCAGTGAAAGGAACTCTTAATGCTTCAGCATACCAAGACATTTTGGACAGTTTCATGCTCCCAACTTTGTGGGATTAGTTTGGGTATGACCACTTCCTGTTCCACCATGACTGCGCACCAGTGCACAAAGCAAAGTTCGTAAGGTCATGGATGAGCGAGTTTGGTTTGGAAGAACTTGACTGGCCTGCACAGAGTCCTGATAGAACACCTTTGGGATGAATTGGAACGGAGACTGAGAGACAGGCCTTCTCGTCCAACGTCAGTGTCTGACCTCACAAAAGCACTTCTGGAAGAATGATCAAAAATTCGAGAAGACTCGAAGCTGTTATAGCTGCAAAAAGGGGCGGGGCCAACATTTTATTAATGAACCCTATGAATTAAGAAATGGATGTTCCTTAAGTTCATATGCATGTGAAGGCAGACGAGCAAAATACTTTTGACAATATAGTGTAGATTCATAAGATCCCATGTTTTTATGGTTGTTTCAGTTTGTTTGTGACTTAATAGTAATAATAATATAATTATTAATAATTAAATTAATTATAATAATAATAATCGCATTTAGAAATTTCTACATTTTTGCTGAGTCATTCTCGTTTTCCGGTAGCAGTAAAATGTCTGTGTAATGATAACTTGTTCTACATGACGTTTTACATATGAAAACCCAAATGAACAGTTTGATGTCCTTTTGATGTCCAACAGGTACAGGAGCAGTAGCGCGAGAGGAAACTGTCCGCTAACTTGCTAATCAAGAAGGGTGGGCGAATACATTTGTGCGGCCTGCCCGAATATACAGTACTCCATGCGTGGGAAACACTGCTGTGTGTACGAATAGTGTCGTGGTTTGATTTGTGGTCCTTGTGAAATAAATGTTTTATAACATACCATTGTGTCATATCAGTATCACCAGATGAAGCATGCGGTCTTGTATCGAGGCTTTCGTGGATCAACTCATACCTCCTAATCTGTGGACACTAATGCAACATGTAGGGGTGTGTGTGTGTAGGGGTGTGTGTGTGTGTAGGGGTGTGTGTGTGTGTAGGGGTGTGTGTGTGTGTAGGGGTGTGTG
>JAQMYJ010000036.1:27464556-27490454 GCA_030014305.1 Clarias laeviceps | reverse complement strand
TGCCCGTCTCCCTCTGCCCTTCGACCGACTCGCCAATGCCCGTCTCCCTCTGCCCTTCGACCGACTCGCCAATGCCCGTCTCCCTCTGCCCTTCGACCGACTCGCCAATGCCCGTCTCCCTCTGCCCTTCGACCGACTCGCCAATGCCCGTCTCCCTCTGCCCTTCGACCGACTCGCCAATGCCCAGCTCCCGCTGCCCTTCGACCGACTCCCCTATGCCCAGCTCTCTCTGCCCTTCGATCGACTCCCCTATGCCCAGCTCCCCCTACACTTCGACCGATTTCCCTGTGCCCTGCGACCGACTTCCCTCTTCACTCCCCTAGTGCTAGACTCCTTGTCCCCTTTGCCTCACTCCCTTCAGTCTATGGTCAACTCCCCTATGCCTGGCTCCCTCTGCTTTGAGACGGACGCGTCTGTGCCTGACACCTTGTGTCCTTTGCCTGACTCCCTCTCCCCATATGCCCTGGCCCCCTCCACTCTGTGACTAGTGTCCTCTGCTCTACAACTGCCTCCCTCTGATCTGTACCTGACACCAAGTCTAAACCTGACTCCCTTCACTCTGCTATCTCCCCTATGCTCAGCTCCCTCTGCTCTGTGACCAACGTTCTCTGCTCTATGACCGACTCCCTCTGCTCTGTGCCTGACACTTTCTCATCCACATCCTCCGACTGAGAACCCCCACCCTTGCCCTACTTGGATGCCCTATGCCCAGCTCCCTCGACTCTATGACCAGTGCTCTATGCCCAACACCCACTGCTTTGTATCCTGCGACCGACACCGTCTGATCCCTGACTCTTTCCAGTTCGTGCTGTACTTCCTTGAATCTGTCGATAAATTACATTTGACTCCCTCTCTCTGACTTGTCCCGGACCGGATTCTGGTTTATTCCTGATGTCTTTGAGAGTTTAATCTTTCTCTCTGACACTAATTGGTCTCGGTCTGCCTGTCCTTCTTTGCTGTCATATTCTACTGTTTCACTTCCCTCTCTCTCTCTGTCTCTCTCTCTCTGTCTCTCTCTCCCTCCCTCTCTCTCTCTCTCTCTCTCTCTCTCTCTCTCTCTGTTGTCCTCTCTGTGTTACATTGCATTTTTTCGCTGTGGCCAAATCCCTGCACTTCAGCCTCCTTGTCCTCTCTCACTCGTGTCTAACCATTGTTCCTGTTCCTGTTGTGTATCTGATCACTGCACCTCACTGTCACATACTTTCACAGAAAGTCCATTTGAAGCAGTAGGGTTTTGAATATTTCTGTCTTCTCCTATGCTTCTTTTTTTTCCAGGCATGCGGGGATCCCAAAGCCAAGCCCTCATACCTGATCGACAAAAACCTCGAGTCAGCCGTCAAGTTTATCCTGAGAAAGTTCCCAGCCGTGGAAACGCGCAACAATAACGTAAGACTCAGAGCGCTAACTGGAGGAAAACCTTACCATGTCTGTTTATGTACTGATGCTTATAACAGTTTGTTGTGTGAATTGTCGTTAACATCACATGTGGGAAGTCATTTTTGCACGTGGAGCTTCTCACTCTTTATCAGGATGTGGTGTTTTTCACAATAAATTGTCTTTTGTTTTTCAGCCCATCATCAGTCCAAGATATACGTCTTTATTAACATTAAATTCATCCCGTAATTTTCACTCGTGCCCGTCATGGAAATATTAACAGCAAACTTATGGAACTGGGTTGAAATGTAAATCCACGCAGCTCTTCATCCAGCTTTTATCAAACTAACGCAAGAGGTTTCCTGAGAAACCCTAAAACCTAAACCATAACCCCTCAACTCCTTAGTGACTTATGTTTATTTGAGGAAAGGTCAAGTCCAAAACTTTTATCGCTTACATTTTTCACTTAAAAATCGCTTTTAGTTTTCCCCGCACACTCGGAGGAAACGCTATCTGCCCTCTCACGCATACACAAGCTCTCAGACACCCATGATTGGACCCTTTCTGCGGGAATTGACAGGGGTAAGAAAGAGGACACTCCCCTCACCTAGAGAAACCTTTACCTTTTGGTTTCTGGTGAATCTGATTTCACAAACAGCCTTGGAAAACTTATAAAAAGTTTTAAGTTAAGTGTGTTAAACAATTCCATCATGATAGCAAAAAAAAAAAAAATTCTATGGATAAATAATTTTCCTGTCGTGTAATATCCGTGTTATTAAAAAAAGGATCGAGTGAACGGTTATAGGACAGATCGTACTGTAGCTGATCAGTGAGGCCTACTTTGCCTGCCCCAGGTGTGTGTGTGTGTGTGTGTGTGTGTGTGTGTGTGTGTGTGTGTGTGTGTGTGTGTGTGTGTGTGTGTGTGTGTGGGGAAAGGAATGTGGGTGGAACACACAACCACGCAATTCTGTCAGCTCACATTCCAGCAGAAAGTGGCGTTTTTGTCATTATCTGTCAGTGTGTGTGTGTGTTAGTCACTGTGATCTCCAGTCAAAAGTAATACTCCACTAACAGTTTCATTACACAACAATAGTGCCAGGTTCAATCGATGTAGATGGACATTTTGTGGGCTCCTTTGTGTTTTGAAGCTCTGTGTATTTACGTATGTACGTGTGTATTGTGTTTTTTTTTTTTTTTTTTTTTGTTTTTTATGTTTCTCTAATAACCATTATTGTTTTATTTAAAAGAAAGTTTGTTGTAGTTTTTTCCGATGCTGCTCTCATAGCTTATCTCTCTCCTCTCATTTAACGTCCAAGATGTTTAACTGCTTCTTAAACCAATGTCGAGACATGTCGTGTTTGTTTTTCGTGTTTGATTTTTGTGTTTGTTTATATATGTCTCTTTCTTTTTGTGTGTGTGTCTTTTTTTGTTGTTTGTGCATTTGTTTGCATGCTTAACACGGCTATTTTCTGGATTGTTCTTTTGGTAAGTTTGGAGCCCGTTTGCTTTGTTTAGAGCTCACATACATTTTTATGTAGTCTTAACCTTTTCTGTTGTACTCACATCTGTGTCGAGTCTCACAACTGGACTGAAGGAACCTCAGAATAATAATTTTTTTTCTTTGGATTTAATAATAATTATTTTTCTTTTGATTTGGATGTTAAAAGTGGCAACAGTGTTGCTAGTGCTTGAGAAGAGCTGGTGTTTTAATCTGTCCAATCTTTTACGACTCATGACGACAAAATGTCCAAAATGCAAAGATTCATACGTTATAATCGTCTCTAGTGTAGAATCCGGTCCTCCTCCTACACACAAAGTCCCTGGTGTTCTCCTAAAAGAGGACATTAGCTGTTTTAGGATGTACTTTAAGAGTTTTATAGAGAAAGCTAGAAGATTTCTCCTCTCTCCTACATGCTGCTTTGGAACCGAGCATCCAGCATCATACAGATCTAAGGACATGGCCATTTTGTTGCCATGACAACAACTCGGGCAACTCTAATCGTTCAGACGAGTTTAAAAATAAATGAGGATCCTGCAGGACTCAAGATCATGAGTCAGGAAAGAAAGATTTTCATCGAGCCGAACAGTCCATACCTGTCGCCTCGCTGATGTTTATCTGCATGTCGTCTTCCGTGCGTGTCCGGAATGCCGTGAGACGTCAAGTAAAGATCATGAGAACTTTATTGTCCGTATGCAAAGAGTCCTATTACTAGAACAAGAACATTTTTATTTAAGAGTAATGTTCATTTTGTTTAACTCATTTTGTTCATTTAGTTTTTCAAAATCTGAAATCTGTCATCATAAATCTGAAGAAAAAAAAATAATGAAATAGTTTACACCAGCAGTATCCCCCTTTTGGACAGCACATATTACAGTTTATAGTAACGCTCAGAAACGTGTTCTGAGGTTCCTCAGTTTTGTAACTGCATGGGTCTTTGCTTGCTATAGAGTTTTTTTTGTCCATTAACTCAACACCAAAAGACATGCGGGTCAGGGTCAGGGTAAGGGTGTGTACACACCGAAATAAAAACACACACTTCACGGTGAATAACAAGGATGGTGAGATTTTGGAATAAAAAGGAAACGTTCCATTAAATCTGAATGTTTTAAATGTTTGATTTAATTCATTTTATCAAATTAAATATTAAGTGTACTAACTTGAAGTCATTGAGTTAACATTCATTAGTTAAATTTTTGTTATAGGAGTTAAATATTGAAATTATTTTTTTAACATTATTTTAAATACATTTAGTTAACTAACTAATTACCCATTTACGTTTTAGAATTAAAATTTCATTATTATAATAAAAAAAAACGTTCTTTTTTTAAAAAAAAATTTATTTTGAAAATGTATAAAACTTGCATTATTTTATTACTAGGGTTACCTTTATTTCAATTATTATTATTATTATTATTATTATTTACTTTATCATTTAATATTAAAATAAGCATTTATTATAAAGTTATTATATGTTAATTATTCCGTGTATCAAAGATAATTTTCAAGATATTTTTTTATGATTTATGTATTTATAATGATGTATCGTTTTGCATTACATGTCAAATTTTTATCATGATTCCTAAATTTTACAAATAATTATTTAATACATTGTCCTTTATTTGCACATGATAATGCAAATTTTCACTTTTCATGATTATTATTATTCTTATGTTTTGTGGTGTTCTCTCTCTCTCCATCCTTGCTGTTTTCCCGTATCATACACGGGGCTGTTTAACATCACAGTTAAAATGCTGTGCGGCATTTTAATAGATTTAAAAGTAAGGAGTAACAAATGATAACGGTGATGGTTGTGATGTACTAGTAAACACTGTACTGGTTAGTAGTAAAGTGTTTACTAGTATCGATTACGTGTTGCAGTATGCATTAGCTGTTATGGCTAGTAAGGGGATATCTCCACCTTTTCTTTTTCTTTTTTTAGAGACAGTATAAATCACATTATAAATACTGTTAACGTATAGAAGAAGCCTATTATAATTAATACAACTGTAAGATTACTGCAAGTCTGTTAGAAACATGACTTTAGAGCTGGTTTGCATTGCACAAGACTAATATACCTATCCTATACTATAATCTGATCACAGTATAGGATACGCGTGTATGATTGGCGTGCCACTCACTCCAAGGATTTTTTTTAAATTATTGGTAAGGAGTATAACACTCATAAGGCGTGTTGTACAGGAAAATAATCAACAACGGGGGTTTACAGTGATGTGAGAATGTTCCTGAAACAGATCATCCTGAAGTGTTTTATTCCCCTCATACCACAGACATTTTTTTTTACAATATTTCATCTATTAATAATCAAATTAATTCTATTGTCTATAACTCATGTACCTTTTAATCTTGCAGCTTCTAAAAGAAAATTAGTTCCTAAAGCCAGACATTTCCTCACAAGTAACAACTGCCGCTTTATTATTATTATTATTATATTTTAATCAAGAAACCATGAAGCTTGAACTCCTCTATCTGAAAAACTTTTACTGAAAGTGGAAACGTCTTCCATAAATCTTGCATTTCAATCTCCTTTACCATTTTAATAATTTTATTTCTTGTTAAATAACAGCATTTTTTATAAATCTGCTTATTATTTACCACAGAAGTTATTATAGAACTATAGCGCATTAGTATAAACACCCTTATTTGGCTCAGAACCAGAAATATTATCTGAGCCACTGCTCAGTTTCTAAACCATGAGTGAGTTTAAATTCACAAACACTGTGGTATAATTTTACATTAAACCCATATTATCACCAGCGTTTTTTTTTTCTTTAGCATTTGGGTGAGAGTCTTTTGCAATGCATACTTTCTGTGAAGTCTCTAGTAATTGTAAGGAAGCTGAGCTTTAAGCTAGAAAGGCTTAATGCATGTTCAGACTCGATGCAGGGTTCAGACACTCACACAGTTCCGGATTTTGAAACCACTGCACAAGATTTAAAGTCTCTCAGCTGTTTTTAGGCAATTTAGGTTCACACTTTATATGGCTGTTTTTCTTTGTACAGGGTGACTGAAAAGTCAGGAACCAATGGGAATATGCTGAGTGAAATCCACAGGAAAGAAAAATGCACAGAGCAACGAGGGCGAACATGTAGGCCTTATGCTGTAAACAAGAAATTTAAAAGCATGTGTAGTTTTATTCGCTTTGGTTCCTAACATTTTTAGTCACCCTGTAGGTAGAAATGAAGATGTATTAAAGGATAAAGATTTAACATTATTTTGTTCGGTCAATTCATAGGTAATTTTATTGAAAGTGTTTTTAATTCAAATCTACGCTGCTAAGAGCAGCTGCCATGTATTTTAATTCACAGTTCACAGTATCATCATCAGGAGTGTAGCGATACATCAGGACAGGGTACGTCGCAGTCCAAAAACAAAATGTATGTAAAAAAAACTGTATGAAGTGACTGATAGACCGACTAGATATAAAATACGCTGACTAGTACACGGTATGCAGTCGAACCTCGATTACAATGACTAAGAACAAGGCCACGGGCGTTTTAGTCGCCTTTGGAGCTCTAGTTCAAATCATTGTATCCAGGATAAAGACTTTATTTTATTCACTTGATCAGTTTATTTTAGAGGATTTATGCATTTATTTATTATTTTAAAACTTAATGACCTGTAGTGCATTTTGTTTGCTATAATAAGTTGCAGTTTGTAGCAACTTTTAGTTTGATGTACGCTTCTTTTATATAGGCAAAATTCACATTAACAACTTGCGTTGTGATTCGGTCTTCATTATAGATGTCAATGTTTTTCCGAAATATTGAAATAAATAAATAATTTTGTTCAAATTTTGTTCAAATTTTGTTCAGTCGACCCCCGAAATTTGTGACCGTTACGTTCTTAGGGCACCCGCGAATTGTGAAAAATTTTGGATATTGTCAAAAAATGCAAATTTTTATAGTTTAAACTCTAATTATGCTCTCAAAACACTTTAATTCCATGTTAAACTCAGCTTAATACATTACCCTTAAAAAATTTAATTAAAGAATTTAAAGGTAAACCCGTGTACAGTACTACAGTTTTGCTGTGACTCCCGCAGTACTAGAATGTAAAATACCGAGGTTCCCCCTCTATATATACTGTAAATTTTTGCTGAATGTACATTAATATTTGTTATAAAATTAGTAAATTATATGGTGCTTAATAATTTATGGTTAAAATACATAAGTTATATATTGCCACAAAAAAAATAATAAAAAGAATTTGTTGAGAATATTTGCATTTTTTGAGAATTTCTAAAACTTTCAAAATTTTGTGAAAGTTCTAAAGGGAAAAATCCACAAACTTATGAGGCCACAAACTCTGAACCACGACTTCGTGGTGGGTCGACTGTACCAAACGTTTTGGATCATAAACCCAGTATTGTGAGTCAGAAAAGACCTGTATCATTACACTCCTAATTATTACACTTGATCTCTGCTGCTTCCTTAATTATTATTCCTTAATCAGTGCAACAGATATGAATTGAACTTTCACGTTGCTCAGATGCCATCAACAGATTTATATGATCAAGAAGGACGCACTCAAGTTGTGTGTTGAGATTTGTGCAAGATAAAAAAGAAAGAGTTTATCTCCAGAACTTAAACTCTGACGCACATGGAAGTGAAATTTAAAATTTTTCATGATAAACACGCAGTATATTGTTATATGTTATACAGTTATACAGCGTGTATGTAAAGGCTTTTAACAAATCTGTGAGGAAAAGCTTCGTATCATAATGTTACAATTGTCATAATAACATTGTCGATATTCTTAAATATTGCCAGTGAGGAGATGTTTGTTCTCCAGGGACGCTTTCAAAGCAACATTACCAACACTGTAAAAATAGATTTAGATACAAGATTTATACAACAGTCTATTGATCAGACACTCAGATACCGTATTGTGATAATACTGTGAACTGTGATTACAAAAAAATAAATAAATAAAATAAAAACAATAATAGTAGCTCTTGGTCACTCGATTATAAAAAGCGGTCGGATTTAAGACCCTCCACATTACGAACCCTGCTGAAGAGTCAGACTGAATACCTCTGACTTTATAATGGAAATCTTTATAGAAATCTGTTTGTCAACAACTGTTGTTCTTTTTTTTTTTTTTTCATTATTACAGCAACAGCTTGCACAGCTCCAAAAAGAAAAGTCAGAAATACTAAAGAATCTCGCTTTATATTACTTCACGTTTGTGGATGTTATGGAATTTAAGGTAGGCGACTCAAACTCTCGCTTTAAATTAATGTTTTTTTTTTTTGTTGTTGTTGTTTTTAACCCATATTTCTCTCTCTCTCTCTGTCTCTCTCTCTCTCTCTCTCTGGGCATGTACTGACACATCTCTGTGATCTGCATTTACATGTACTTCCCCCCCCCCCCCCCCTTTTTTTCTGCAGGACCATGTGTGTGAACTGCTCAACACGGTCGATGCTTGCCAAGTTTTCTTTGATATTGTAAGTTGGATAAATGTATCACAGGTCAGGTCACGGCATCTGCGTTTTTGTAGCAGATAAAGACAGAAGAGATATGAGAATTTTCTCATGAGGGAGCAGGGCTGCTGTAAATATGTTGGCCCGTTACACTGGGAATAAAACATGACAAAGATAAGCTGAAGGACAGAAGTCAACTATTTGGTACTTACTGTTACAACCGGGAAGTTGATTATTATTTTTTTTTCTCTATAAAGGCTTTTACACTGACTAAATTTATAGTTACAGTTAATGTAAATGGATAGCAATTAAATTTTTTTTTTTTATAGCTTATGAATATTCAAATATATAGCGATGCATTAACAAGACGGGGGTTCAGGGTTTTTCCTTTACCTAAAATTTGTTTTAACTAGGTGACAGGATGTCTGGTTTCAAAGCACTGGCACTGGAGACTCCTTCCTTAGATGCAGAATATAACTCTAAGTGCTATTTCTTGCTTTAGGAATGATAATGTACAGGGTGTCACATCATTTGAAATATGAATATCCGAAAACGAAACGAAATTGGCTTCATGTTGAAAATTTTTATATTTATATATCAAAATTCCAAGAACATATTCATTCAAAATCTCGTAATATTGAATTAAACATTTTGTTAAAGTTTGAGATCACCTGAATGAGAATTGGCGATGTTGTTAGACAACAAAATGATGTCAGATGTTTTGGGACACCCTGTATTACGAAAAGGTTAGCTGCAGTTAGTTATACAAGTCACTATATTAAATGTAATAAATGCTTTTCTTTTACTTTTTCTTTTCCCTTTTTTCTCTCCTCTCCAGACTGTAAATTTTGACCTCACGAGGAACTACCTCGACCTCGTTGTGACCTACACTACACTGATGATACTTCTGTCTCGGATCGAAGAGCGCAAAGCGATCATCGGCCTTTACAACTACGCACACGAGATGACACATGGAGCGAGGTACAGCCAAACGCAGTGTTTAACATGAGATACAAAGTCTGACTCTGGTCTAGTGAGCAGAATAGTGGGATGGTGTACGTG
Organism: Clarias laeviceps; assembly: GCA_030014305.1. Lineage (NCBI taxonomy): Eukaryota > Metazoa > Chordata > Actinopteri > Siluriformes > Clariidae > Clarias > Clarias laeviceps. The sequence continues at coordinate 27,481,074 of JAQMYJ010000036.1, read as the reverse complement.
AGAGAGAGAGCAACGCTAATTTCAAAGTTACTAGTAATAACCAGAGGTGGAAAAGAGTTATAAAATTTTGTACTCAAGAACAAGTTCTGGTACTTCAGTGAGATCTTACTGAAGTACAAGTAAAGTTACCATAATAAAAATCAACTTTAAGTAAAAGTAAAAAGTAGCTCATTAAAAATTTACTCTGAATAAAAGTACGACTTTTTACTTTTTTTAACAGCAGGGGTGCATTATTTTTAAATATTTTTCATTCATTTATTTTTTACTCAGTAATATGTTTTAAGTACAATACTTCAAACAAAACATACTTAAATAAAATGGAAATTATATTATTTTAAAAGCTACCTTAAAAAGTAGAAGTACACAAGAAAACTACACAATTACAGGAACGCAAGTAAATATAACTTGTTACTTTCCTCTGATAATAACAGTACAATGATATAACAACTGGTCTTATGTTGTGTGGGTAAACATAACTGGATATTGATTTACCGAGATATTAATTGACTTGGCTGGTATTTGATCTTACAGCCATTGAGGGAACCAAACTTCAGAAAAAATAAATTGTGCTGATGGAAAACGTAATTTTTTAAAATTTATTTTCTTTTTCCTCAGCGATCGAGAATATCCTCGCCTCGGACAGATGATCGTGGACTACGAGAACCCTTTGAAGAAGATGATGGAGGAGTTTGTTCCCCATGGAAAGGTGAAATTTCACACGAGCTGATTCATCCAGGTTATTTTATCTGTCGAGCCGCTCAGCAATGTATTTTTAGCTTGCAGTAAAGTGATTGTACATTTCACACAAACAAAAAGACAATTGGATTAATTTTGGATTTCAGAAGCTTTAAAAAAAAATAAAAAATTTGAAGAAAGAAAATAATAATAAAAAAATAATATATTTTTTTTATTTCTGAATGAAAATAAATGCAAAACAATGCATTTTTTTCTCAATAAAATGAAATAAACAAAAACTATACGGTTTAATATTGTAAACAAAATGGACTACAAGGTCACCAGCTTTTAAACATAAATAAATACATTCATAAATTATCCCAAGCATTTGATTGAATGATTAAAGTCTCTGACTCAGGAAAAATGATCGATTGAAATATAATGAGTTTGGAGCAGTTCCTGTGACCTTTAAACATTTTTAGACACTTATACTTCACAGAGCTCCAAATTTGCCTAAAAACGCTCATTCTTGGCCACCATAAAGTCCACCGTCATGGAGCTGGTGTTGTTTTAAAGCTCAAGAGCTCCTCACATGGCTTGTCATTGTGATCTGTAGCTATCTGAGGTAATACCTGCGGTATTATATTTATAATATATATGCTTATGCATTATTTTATATATTTATTTTTGGGGGGGGGGCGTCCCAAAAAAATTGACATCAATTCGTAGTATAAAAATGTACCCAATTCTCCCTGAAATTATCTCAAATTTTAACGAAATGTGTAAAAACTAAGTAAGTTTAAGTCTAAGAAACTCAAAGATGAGGAGTTCGAAAAGTGTCTTGTTTTCAATGATGAGGCCACATTTCAGACAAATGGCAAAGTCGACAAGCATAATGTTCTCATGTGCGAGAAGAAAACCTCCATTAGGGACTCGACGAAAGTGAATGTGTCGGAGCTGGACAACCGACTTGACGTGTGGGCATATTGAACATTTGTGAAGCTTCATGAAATCAGTTATTAAATCTATATCCGTTGAATATGTTGTTGGAATTTTGATAAATTAATCTTTTGTTCTTCAACACGAAGCTTATTTAATTTTGTTTGCCTAGGAACTAGTTACTCAGATATTCATATTTCAAATTATTAAAAAAATTTTGGGACACCCTGTGGAATACAACTCTGAGTTGTGCATGTTGAGACCTCTGGTGTTCAGACAGTGCTACTGCATCAGATGTGTAATTAATGGAAACCTCACAATGGGAATTGCATATTTTTTTTGGTTTATTTGTTTGATGCCTTTATGTTTGTGCATCGCTATACATTGTCACTCCTTTTTAGTCTTTGATGGTACAAAATGAGACATGAATCCATGCGTCATACGAATATTTTAAATGCTCACTAACCTTGCCTTCTCTACAGTCCCTTTCGGATGCGCTGATCTCCTTGCAAATGGTTTACCCACGCCGTAACCTGTCAGCCGACCAGTGGAGAAACGCTCAGCTCCTGAGTCTCATCAGCGCCCCGAGCACCATGCTCAACCCAGCGCAGTCTGATACGGTGGGTCAAATGTTCTGACGTGACTTTATAACCACGTGTGAATGAGAAATATTTTCATATTTAAGATTATATTTTAAAGACTTTAGCTGTAGTCTTGTGAGTCGTATCTTTTTTGTGCTTGTTTATGTAATAGAAGGAAGATATAAAACTGGCTTCTCATACTAAGAATTTTGAATGAAATTATTATATACCTACTTTGCCTTTTGGTCATCTGTATGTGATGTTTTCAAGCAGTTTTATCACTATTGTCCTAGCTAACGTTAGACAGTAAATACAGAACAGCTAATTTGTAAATGTATTCATTAAGTTTAATTCTCCCACAGAAAAACTCCCACACAATGAATATCAACCAAATTCGAGCTTCAGGTTGTCCAGGCTGCCGACAATAATGTTTGTATTATACTATACTGCATATTTTAGGACTTTGGGGTCCATTTCTATTTCACTTTGATTTCACAACACGTTTTAGGGTACTGTCGAAGGTCCTGGAAGTGATGCTTTATGTTTTATAGACATTGTCTTGTATAGAGAAGCAGAGCCTTCCAGTAGCTACTTGAAACGATGAGCACTTATAGATCAAAGGGTAGTTTCTAATAGGCACTAGTGCACAGGCTCAGTTTAGGGGGAAAAGCTGAGATCCTTGAATGAAATGTTAGTGTTAATGAACAAATAGGCAGGCGTTTAGAATTATTAATAATTCTGATAAACAAAAACATTGTAAGCAATTGCCTAAATGACCAAATCAGTCGGTGCATTCGCTGGATTATCGAGTCCCTTTCCTGTAATTAACGGAGCTGTTTCCTGTTTTCCAGATGCCATGTGAATACCTGTCGTTAGACACTATGGAGAAGTGGATAGTGTGTAAGTTTGTCTCTTTTTTTTTTTTGTTTGTTTTTGCTTGTATTTTTAATAATGCTGCGACCACGTTACATTCTCCACATCATGCACGAGTCCCTTCCAGTTTCCTTTCTCTGCAGTTTCTCTGTAAATATTTTTTCCCTCCTAATGATATTCTGTATTTTTGAAGCTGCGCTAGTGACTCCTTTTAAAGAAATCTCTGTGCGATTATGTTTGCGTGTAGTTGGGTTTATCCTGTGCCACGCGGCTCTGAACAGCGATCCCACCGCCCTCAGTTTGTGGAAACTGGCCCTACAGAGCAGCTCCTGTCTCTGCCTCTTCAGAGACGAGGTCTTTCACATCCACAAAGCCGCCGAGGATCTGTTCGTCAACCTCCGCGGGTCAGCATCGTCTCTTTCATAGTATTTTCCCTGTATTATTATTATTATTATTATTATTATTATATATCTGATTATATAAAGTCTTGAGTGGATTGATTTGCTTTTTGTTTTGTTCTTTTCTCTCCCATCTGTTTCTGTCACAGATACAACAAGCGCGTCAACGACATCCGCGAATGTAAAGAATCAGCGCTGTCACACGCGTATGTGCATTTACATTCAGATTTCTAAATATATAGACTTCAAAACAGAGCAAATACAAAAAATCTCCATGGTTAATCAACATTCTCCATTAAACACCAAGAAATGCAAAGCAGACTCCAGCATCTATCATACTCTCATCACATTCTCCATCAGAACCCGAACAAACACCAGCGTTCTCCGTTAGTTCCCAACAAATGCCAGCGTTCTCCGTCAGAACCCGAACAAACGCCAGCGTTCTCCTTCAGAACCCGAACAAACGCCAGCGTTCTCAGTCAGGTCCGAACAAACGCCGGCGTTCTCCGTCTGAACCCGAACAAACATATTCTTAATCGGAACCCCAGCAAACACCAGCGTTCTCCATTAGACCCATAAAAAATCCATCATTTTCCACTAGTAAACACTCCAAATTCTCTATCAGTACCCCAACAAACACTAGTTTGTCATGAACAACCAAAAAAGAAATAAATACATTCCCAACAGGGCCCCAGTAAACGCTAACGTCCTTGACCAGACTCCATCAAACACCAGCCTTCTCCATCAGACATCGGGAAACATCAGCAATTCCATCAGCCCTTCAGTATTTTCAATTCAGCAAACATTCTCAAAAAAAATATATATATATATATATAATACACACACACAAGCGTGCTCCATCAGGCTCCAGTAAACATAATCATTCTCTGTTTTCAGCTGCATGGTGGTGTTTATTTCATTTATCTTTCTAAACTCTAATATTTTTTGCTCTATCCAGAGGCTCGATGCACAGGGAGCGGCGTAAATTCCTGCGTTCTGCACTGAAGGAACTAGCCACTGTGCTCGCAGACCAGCCAGGCCTACTCGGCCCGAAGGTGATAACCTCTGAACCCTCTCCTTTTTTCTTCTTCTTTTTTTCCCTCATATTGCGAGTAATACAAGTCTGTGCACGCCCACATAGCAACAGTTAGAAATTAAAAATAAAAAAAAACTTTTTGCCGTCTTTGTTTTCCTCCAGGCACTTTTTGTCTTCATGGCTCTCTCGTTCGCCCGTGATGAGATCATGTGGCTGCTCAGACATGCCGACAACATCCAAAAGAAAAGCACAGATGACTTTATTGACAAGTAAGGGCACCAAACGAAAGAAAACGACAAAAGAATCTGTAGTCTTTATATTACCTACAGTATTAAGAGTTTATTTCTAATATCATGCTGTTTGTTTTTAGACACATTGCTGAGCTGATCTTCTACATGGAGGAGCTGAGAGCCCACGTGAGGAAGTACGGCCCGGTCATGCAGAGGTACTACGTGCAGTATCTCTCCGGCTTCGATGCAGTCGTTCTCAACGAGCTTGTCCAGGTGAGAGTTACTCAGCATAGATTTTCGCATATACCGTAGTTATATATATATATATATATATATATATATATATCTCAAACGTTTTCATAAATACAGGTGCATCTCAATAAATTTGAATTTTATCAAAAAGTTGATTTATTTCAGTGATTCAATTCAAAAAGTGAAACTCGTATAGATTCATTACACACAGACTGACATATTTAAAATTTTGATGATTATGGCTTACAGCTAATGAAAACCCAAAATTCAGTATCTCAAAAAATTTGAATATTACTCAAGATCGAGGGGGGGGGGAAGGTTTTTAACACACAAGTGTTGGACTACTGAAAAGTATGAACATGTACAGTAGTCAGTACTTGGTCAGGGCTCCATTTGTATGAATTTCTGAAGCAGTGCGGCGTGGCATGGGGGCGATCAGTCTGTGGCATCGCTGAGGTGTTATGGAAGCCTCTGACGTTGTCTCTGGTTCAAGAGTGGCTCGACACAAGGAATGCAACAGTTGTTGCCCATGTCCTGAATACGTCTGTGCATGTGGTGGCTCATGAAGCATCGATTCCGGCTGCAGTCCACTCCGTGTGAATCTCCCCCAAATTCTTGAATGGGTTTTGTTTCACAATCCTCTCAAGGCTGCGGTTCTCCCTGTTGCTTGCACTACCTTTTCTACCACATTTTTTTTCCTTCCACTAATGTGCACGTTGACCAGCCAGCCTACTGATGAACCAGACTGAGAGACCATTTAATGGCTCAGGGAACCTGCAGGTGCTTTGAGTCACACCATAAAATTAAAATTTTCTGAGATACTGAATCTAGGGTTTTCATAAGCCATAATCATCAAAATAAAAAAATAAAAAATAAACACTTGTAATATATCAGTCTGTTCACATCAAACAAGTTTCACTTTTTTAATTGAATTAATGAAATAAATCAACTTTTCGATGATCTCAATAAATTAGAATTTCATACAATTTTATTATAACTTCATATAATTTTGAGGAAGCAAAACTGTCCACCATTACTTCATATGTTTAAACAGTAGGCATGTTGTAAGCAAAATGCTGATGTTTAAGTATAATATCAGGACGAAACAGATTACGGTGTTTCACTGACAGGTAAAACATGTTCTTTTTCTGTACTTTCTGATATTCCTGCAGTCAATGCAATCAGGATCTCTGGAATTATACCTACATTAGTTGTCTGTTTTCAAAATGTAAGGGCTTAAATTTTATGACCACTAGATGGAGACAAACCGCTATTTTTTTTGCTTCTTTTTTTTTTTTTTCCGTTGCTTGACGTAAGATTTTGTGCAATTTGTTATATAAATAAATTTCTTTTATAATCTTGGTTTATCTTTGGCTTTTTGTAGAACCTCTCTGTGTGTCCAGAGGATGAGTCCATCATCATGTCTTCCTTCGTGAACACAATGACTTCACTCAGTGTAAAACAAGGTGATTCATTTTCTTGCCAAAAGTTGTTTGATCTGACTGAAACTGTCTTGGTTGAACTCATTAGTGTGAACTCATTATTCATGTTGTTCATATTGAATAGCTTTACATAACATTTGTTACATGGACATGACAGACATGACCAAACTATAAGACATGATTTTGCTAGGTCTGTTTGTTGCATCAGTGTATACAGTCACGTGTACATTAGCAGGTGACCAATTGCTGCTCAGGTTTTATCTCTTGTGACTGTAGCTGATGCTCCTTTTGCTGTCTGCTGGTATGGTATTAGAAAGACGTGTGGTTAGGGGTAGCTCAGCGGTTAAGGAATTGGGCTGCTGATCAAAAGGTCCCAGGGTCAAACCACAGCTCGATCAAGTTGCCACTTTGAGCCTTTGAGCAAAGCCCTTAACCCTCAACTGTTCAGATGTACAGGTAGTCCTCGACTTACGAACATCCGACCTACGAATTTCCGCAGATACAAATGGACTGTGTTTCTACTTCCGGTTTAATCACGGAAGTAACTCACGCGTATTGTACAAAACAATAGACCCTGCAGTGCACCGGATACCAATATTTACAATTATATACAGCTTTTTTCAGTGTGTAAGTGAATGTATAAAATATATTGTATGTGTGTACATGTGGGGGTGCAGAAGAAATGAGTCGGTGTCACTGGTTTCAATGAATCAGTCCGGGAGCACAATGATAGAAAATGTCTGTCCTGTAAAGCTGTCCCCATGGTGAATAATCCTAAATTTGGAAAGTCCTCAACAAAACAGTTTGGTTCACAGTCCAATACAGTGGAAAACAGCTCTGAGACAAAATGGGTCTGGGATTCCTCTCCCAATTTAAAAGCGCAGAGACGACAGTTCACTGTGAGATTCATTTACTTATGTGCGATTACGATTTTTGGCCACATGATGGCAGTGTGGGGAAAAGGGACAGAAATTTTGTCAAGTGGATTAGTATCTTTATATTGTGTATTCGTGTCAAAGACGTACAAGACTCACTTTGTCTGACTTAAGAACAAATCGGACTTACGAACGTGCTTCCGGGATGGAACTTCATTCGACTGTCCGGGACTATAATGAGAAAAAACAGTATAATGAAAAAGATTTAAGTCGCCATTATGCACCTGCCAATGCTGTAAATGTAAGATGAAAGAGCTATTTGACAAGATGTGAATTTAGAGAGATGAGAATTTTGGAAACGGCATACATCCCACAGCAGAGGACATGAGAAGTAGAATTTAGTATTAAGTACTAAAAAATACAAATAGTTACAAATGTTTTCTGGTCCCGGAACTGTAATCGAGTGCACAGTGTCTTAGACTGAAACTTGGACTGAAAAAGACTGACTGGTCACCTATTGACTATCCAGTCACCGAAACTCACTAAAAGAAAGATTTCTTGTTTCCATTGTCTCTTTCAGTGGAGGACGGAGAGGTGTTCGATTTCAGAGGCATGAGGCTGGATTGGTTTCGACTTCAGGTAAGCGGAGTGAACGTAACCCGACCCCTTACAACACCACATCGGGTAGCGACGCTTTTTTCCTAAAGCTCCATCGAACAGACCTAATGTAGCCCCAGAGCTAACTACTGGTGTTGGGTGTGTTAATCTGTAATATAATAGTCTGTATCTGTGAGCCTCATCAGTTCTGATAATCTATCAAGCTCCGGGAATTGACCACTGCTGGTGTATACCGTGTCTCCACCGTCTATCAGACATAATTAATCAAGCCTTAAGCATGCCAGAGGTGTATCTTCTGTCCCTCTGACTCCTCCGTCAGGCAGAATTAGTCAACACCTGGCACAGAAAAGGCCGTGTTGTCACATCCTGTTTATTTAAATAGGCATAATTAATTAAGCCTTAGTTGTGGTGTGTTGCATCTTGTAAAATTAACGAATATATCTGGGTTAATGGTTGTACATTTGACTCCTGTTGAGTACAATTAATCCAAACACTAAAATCTGAGCACTTGTTTCAGTTCTTGACCCTAACAAGCATAATTAAATGCCTTAAAGCTGAGTACTGGTGCTCTATCATTTCCTGTTTATACAGTTCTTATTAGGCGTAATAAATCAAGCACAGATGAGAGTGGTTTTTGGTTTGTTTGTGCTCTTTTTTTTTTTTTTTTTCTCCGCAATTTCTGATTGGCTACAGGTACATTCTTTCCCTGTTTAAACAATAATAATTCAGTTCTGTAATGTATATTTTATGTTGTTGATAAATGCACAGGCATGCACACATTGGGTAAATGTGTTAGTGTTAGTGCTTCATCCTGTTGGATTGCTTTAGATGTGTACCATATGTGTCTATATTTTAATTACCTGTTTGTTTTTTTTACTTACTATGGTCGGTCATTCCCAAAAGTCAGACTTCGGGCGAGCGTTCACAGGACTGTATGCGTTGGAGGCATGATTACTCAACTCAAGAGAGAAAAAACATTTTAATCAGAGCTTACAACAAACTGAAAAAAAACCAAACACTTAACATCTGCGAGATTAAAAATGAGTGGGACAGGAGTGCGCACTTTTAATGACATCTGGTTTTAACAACCCGCTTTTGTTGCTTTAGAGGGGGAAAAAAGGCAGAACTTAGATTGCAGTTTATTTAGACTTTATTTTTTTTCTTCATAAGAACATGTTCTTTATAAGTCCTTGAGCTTTTTTCTATAATTTCCCACTGTAGTTTAATTTTAAGTTCATTAAATAAATGATTGACTGTTTTGAACTTCTTGATCACTCAGTAGTTTGGTGGGTAGATAGATGCATAGACGGGTAGATGTGTATTTAGATAAGTGGAAAGATGGTTAGGTGCATAGACTGGTGGCTGCATGGGTAGAAAAATGAGTATAAGGAAGGAGGACAGAGAAATAGGTGGGTAGATGAAAAGGTGTGTAAGTGGATAGATGGGTTAGAGGGACAGGTTTACGGACGAACGGGTGGTGGGTGGACGGACGGACAGGGGGTTGGGTGAACAGACAGACGGACAGGGGGGTTGAGTGGACAAACGGGCAGGGGGGGCGGGTGTGACAGACGGACGGGGAGGTGGATGGATAGATAGGTAGATAGGTAGGTAGATAGATAGATAGATAGATAGATAGATAGATAGAGCTTTATTAATCCCACAGAGAAATTGTAGACGAATAAGAAGATAGGTGGACAGACAGACAGTCCGGGAGGGAGCTGGATAGACAGATACATGGACAGATGGATTGGTCGGGAAGGGAGATGGATAAATGAAGTTGGTTGCAGAGTTGGATAGATACAGAGGTAGCTGGGATCGAGAGATGGATGGATAGATTGTGTACATGGATAGGTTGTTCAGTAGAGGGATAGATAAGTAGATGGGGTTAATAAATATATAGGTTGTAAGGTCGATGAATAGGTGTGGGTGGGTGGGCAAATGGTATGGATAGATTGATACTGATGGGTAAGTAATCCAGATCATGAGAAGTGAGAAATCTTAAGTATGTTTAAAGTTCTTGGTTGCTGTTCAATCAATTCAATCAATAAGCAAAAGAGATAGTGAGACTAGTGTGAGGTTTAAGTACGTTGGTGCAGATCCCAGGTGTCTTTATGTATAGATAGCAGCTGGATTATAACTTCTTACACAACATCTCTTCAGTTATGGACTGCAGAAACTACTTTTTTGGAAGCAGTCAGAACTACCATTATTGCCGGCACATTGTACAAACCCCTGCACTTTTCCTTGTTCTCATGTTCACTTCATAAGCTTCGTCTGTCACAACTGTACCTTATCGTCACTGCAGTTCATCTGTCCTGCGTCGTCACTGAAGAAGGAACGAGAAACTAACACATGGTAGATGGACGAGAAACACTTGAACATAGAATAAGATCTTTTGTCCACTGGCTTAATGCACTTGAAAGACTTGTGCTAAGGCCATGACTTTAACACGCTAGTGTTTATGGCTCTGCATCCCCCTTACCCCCCCCCCCCCAACTACATTATTTCCGGATAGATGCGTAACCTTATAAAACAGGAAGACGCACAAAGTCTGGTGCACGACCGCGATCTGCGTGACAAGTGATCACATTCGTGTATTTCACGTACACATGGAAAAACTGAGTCAAAGTATTTTGCGAAGAGCTACTTCTTTTGTTCATCGACGTGGGGTTTTGGTATTGTGTGGTCTATTGTGTGTAGCCATCTGCTGATAATCATTTATCCAGTATATCACGCTAATCACCAGCACACACACATGGTTATCCCGGACAATCCAGTCGATCTGGGTCTTCTGTGTTTGATTTGGAGCGAGGCCGTGGAGTCATCCAGGCCCTTTTTGGGCAGCGCTCGCCTCGTTCTCGAAAGCAACCTAGGGACGGCCGCCCGCCTAGGTTCAAAGCCTTCCTTACGTTTATCTTTCTTAGCGAAGCGAAGTGTGCGAGGTGGTTGTACAACCGACCCGAGTTCACCCAGTTCACTTTGTTTCTCTTGTCTTTCCAAGAGCCGCTCTACCGTTTTTCTGCTACGGTTGATTAAGCCAGCAGCAGTAGTCTGAAAAAGGAAACAAAAAGAGCTCTAAAAATAATCCTTAGGGTTTTTTAGGGACTATCCTTTTTCACCTCTGCTCCGACTAAGAGGGCGAAAGCCACTTCTCTCTCTCTCTCTGCTCCTTTCATAAAGGTTTAATAACCCCCTTTAAAAAAATAATAATAAATCAGAATCTGTTTATGATGTGCGCATGTCCCACAAGTGCCTGTCTCAGCGAGCGTGCTTGTGGTCTCGGAGTCTGTTTCACTGATGCTGGTTTGGAACCGAAAGAAAGAAAGACTCCAAACCTAAGAAATCTCGATCAGCGCTGAGTGTAAGCCAGATGATGCTCGTGTTTCTCACTTCAAAGCAGCGTGTGCGCCGGCCCCGCGGTGAAGCACAGTGTGTGCGTTTCATGCGTCTGATCCCATGCGAGCGTGTGTCCATTAGCCGGTCGGTCGGTCAGCCATGCTGTGATTCAGCAGTATCGTATTTGTGTGAATATTTCCCAGAATCCTGCTCAGAGCTACACGCGCAGGAAAAACCGCACATTCCATCGCCAGGCTCGGCTTTCCATCTGTCTCTTTTTAAACACGCATTCGTGTTTTTGCTGGGTTGTCAGAATTTAAAAAAAATATATAAAAAATGACCTTGTTTCTGTGTGTGTGTGTGTGTGTGTGTGTGTGTGTGTGTGTGGACGAATGTGTTTCAGGCCTATACCAGCGTGTCCAAGGCGTCTCTGGGTATCGCAGACCACCGCGAGCTGGGTAAAATGATGAACACCATCATCTTCCACACCAAGATGGTGGACTCTCTAGTGGAGATGCTGGTGGAGACGTCAGACCTGTCCATTTTTTGGTACAGTCCAAGCATGTCCTGGTTTTTTTTTTTTTTTTTTAAGTCCCACCGGGGACTCTGTAAAAATCCACATGGCGACGGTGGTTGCCTGGGGCAACAGTGTGTTTGGAGTTGTTTGGATGTTTTGCTTTGTGTGTGTGGACTGATTAGATATCACTTTAACAGAAGCACAGGAACCTCAAACTGTGTGTCCGGTCTTTCACTCTGATTCTCTCCTTTGCCACATATTTTACTCTCCTGTTTTTTTTCCATCTTTTTTTTTTTTTAAACTCTTGTTTGAACTCATCCTCTTTTATTCATCCTCTTATCTGTTATTGACGTCTGCGCCCCTTCCTGTTTTTTCCTCAGCTCCTCCGTTTAATTCTTGTTCTTTCTGTCTCTCCTTTAATCCCTACTTTCTTTCCTTTTTCTTGTCTTTTCTCTCTTTCCGATTCTTAAAATCTTCGTCTCTCCATCTTTGTTGCTCTCAGCCATAACTTTACTAATAATTTTTTTTTAAACCTGTTTTTCTTTTTCCCCCGTTTCTCCTTGTCCCCTTTGTTGCTCCTTCTCTCCTCAGTTTTTCGTCATTCACTATTTTTCTTCATTTTGTTTTCCACTTGTTCTCATATTCCCACAATTTTTAGCTCTCACTCACTTTCTGGCTTTCCTCACCCCACGTTTTCTTTTTATTTCGTTGTTTTTAAATCATTGTTTCCATGTCGTGTTTTTTTTTTTTGTTTTTTTTTGTCCTCCATTTTTACTCTTTGATGTCTTGGAATCATTTTTCTCTTTATCCCTCCGTGCTTTGCCTTCACCATGTACCACCTCTCTCTCTCTCTTCTTTGTGTCTTTGCCTTTATCTGTTTCAATCTCTTGCTGTTCTTTCCTCTTGTTTTTCTGTCATTCTCTCTGACTCATTCTTTTTATTTATTTCTGTCCCTCTCCTTAGATTTATTTATTTTTTTTATTTATTTTTTTTACTACTTTTCTTATCTTTCATCCTCTCTTCTGTTGTTCACTTTCTGTCCTACCCTTGAATTTTCAGTCTCTCTCTCTCCTGTCTTTTCGTATCATTTTGTCTCCCCCGCCCGTCTCATCATTTACATTTTAATCCCTATTGCTTTTTTTATTGCTTCTCTCCTCTGATTCTTTTGTGCTTTTTCTCTCATCATTTTTATTATTTTTTTTAACTTGGTCTCTTTTTGTCCCTTGTCTCCTCTTTACAGTTTCTACAGCCGCGCGTTTGAGAAGATGTTCCAGCAGTGCTTGGAGTTGCCGTCTCAGTCACGCTACTCTATTTGCTTCCCTCTGCTCTGCACCCACTTCATGAGCTGCACCCATGAGCTCTGTCCTGAGGAGGTGATTGACAGACACGCACATACATACACACACACACACACACACACACACACACGCACACACACAAATTGAAATTCCTCGATTAGACACACACACACACACACACACACACACACACACACACTGGCTTTGTTCGGTCTGTGGAATAAGACACAGTCGACATGTTTACAGTGAACACTTGATTTGTCGATCACGACCCACAGCGTGGTGGCGTTACGAGCGACTAATTACACACCATGGGTCTGTTTACCACACACACAGACAGACACACATCCAGACGCTATACCCTGGTTGAATCCCCACCTTGTTTTATTATAATCACACCCCCTGTGAAGCAGTGATTGGCAATAAATAAGTGATGGCCTCATCCATAATGATGATTCAAGGTCAATTTTTATACACAGCTATTAATAAAAAAAAATAAAAACACACACACAATCCTGGTGCTGTTTCTCGAGTACGTCCTGATTTTACCTCCCCGGATCAACACACACCGGCTGTAGGAAAAAACGGCAGCAGACCTCATCGAGTAACATAACCACTGAATTCCCTCGAATCAGGAATATTATAATTATTTCATTGTGTGAATAAAGGCAACAGTTATCTGGAAATAGCCTTGCAGGTCTAAAGAAAAAACAAAACAAAACTGAATGTTTGGTTAATCTGATCTAACGTCAGATCCACAGCAAGGTACGTATATCTACATCTTTTTCCTGATACCTCATGTATGATGGATAAGTAAGGTTTACTCTCCAGCTTGTTTACCGAGGTCATCGATGTGGCTCTTACACGGTGGCGCTTCAACAAACTGCTCAGTGTGCGACTGCCACGAAACCCCTAAATGACAACATTTACATCCAGAGGGCAAAAATAATCAATAGTGAATTCAATTATTGTTTTTTTTTTTTTTTTTTTGTTAAGTCAGAACTCATTTGCTTAATTGGTAGACACGAGCAAAACAGTCTGCCGTAAACACGCGGGCACATGCACAGCTAATTAACTTAATACGGCCGTGATAATACTGTTTGCTCAGACTGCTGCTTGGGGGTGAGTGAAGGAGGCTGTGTTCTTCGTAAAGAGGCATTTTATACCTCTCCAAAAATATTCCTTCAGTGAATATGGTCAGTGTGGACTGTTTTTAAAAATAAATAAATCTTTATCTCTAGATGTCTCTCTCTATGTCTGCCTATAGCGCTATACAGCAACCGCATACTGTACTGGACAGCGCAAGAAGTCTCTTTTAAATTTGTCCCACCTCACGTTTTGTTTGGTCCGCATAATCAGCATTCATAAAATATCCAGTTCTGTTCAGTTGAGTTTTATTTATATAACATTTTTAACAATGGAGAACCAAAAGAAAATTATAGAAATGAGTTTGAAAAGTGTTAGGAAATACAGTATGTATAAATCCTAACGATCAGATTTTTCCTGATGAGCGAGCCGAAGGAAAAACTCCCTGAGACGACACTAGGAAGAAACCTCGAGAGGAACCAGACTCAACAGGGAACCCCATCCTCATTTGGGTCATAACGGGTAGCAGGGGATTGTTTTGCAGTCATCCTGTGTGTTAGGCAGCAGGGAGGTCAGTATAACAGGAGATGTGTTTAAGTTAATATGGTGTCCACTTTAGTTACTGGAGGCTCAGGTAGAAAAAAAGTATTTGTGGGAATTTCACCTAAAGTCCTGAAGTTCTTGCAAAACCCACGTCTAGTTCTGACCAACCTCCAAAAGACAGAAACGTGGAAGGATGTTAATACCGTTTTAAGAGACGTTTGAGTTTAAAACCCGTGTGCATTTTGTTTTCGGGTTGGCCAACCACATCATAGTCGTTTGTGCCTCGTTGTTTGTTCCTGAATCTCACCAACGGTCTGAAATCTCTTTCCTTTCAGTTTGGGAAAAGCCAGATGCCACAGGGCAACCAAATCTGCGGTGCAGGGTGGGCTGAGATTTGATGTTCCGCCAAAAAAAAAAACTTTGCACGAGACGTAATGCATGGGCGGGTGCGCTGTCGTGATCGTTGCTCTACTCACTCAATCATTGTTCACACAGGTCCACTCTCTTGGCTTTCCAGGTTACATTGATGTCCCACAAACTGGTTCCTTTATATTGACAATGGCTAGATTTTTCCAGACAGACCTCGTACACCACGTGGCACAAGATTGCTGGACCATCAGATTCATACGCTTGTTGGACATCATAGTCCAGATCCAGTGTCCCTGGATTGTTGTAATAACCTCCATTCTTTTGGGAAGGCATTCCACTAGATCTTATGGTAAGGCTGTGGTGATGTGTGTTTGTTTAGACACAAGAGCAGTAGCTCCCCTGTTCCAGTCCATCCCAAAAGTGTTCAGTTGGGTCGAGGTCAAGACTCTGTGCAGGATGCCAAAGTTTTTCCATTACAAACTCAACACAGCATGTGTTCATGAATCTAGCACAGGAACATCGTCATGATCGAACACCATAGTTTCTTTTAGCTTTTGATGAAGAGAAATTGGATTTGTACAGCACACAGACATCCTATACAGCTGTGTGCTTCACACTTTTGTTCGTCAGAGAATCACCTATGGGAGTGATGTTCAGGCTTAACAAGATGTGATGTAACACGCTTTTAAGCCATTTAAAGGGCATTTCAGAGCACAACTGGAATAGCAACCATTTTGACAACCAGTTATGTTGTTGGTATGACATCATTTTCTATCATTTCCAATATAGTAAGTCACAGGGTTTTTGCAGAAATGAACCCGTCTGTAGGTGAAAAGAAAGAAAACTCTTAGGAGGAACCCACGTGAACCAATGGAAAAAAAATTTATCATTAAAAATATGTTGCAGAAAACATAGATAGGATTCAACTCGTTCACGGATTGAACAGAGTAAAAATCTTCACATCACCTACAGACGGAGTGATCTGTTGATCTCAAGATGGCAAAGCCCAGAAACCGTAATTCCTCACAGATAATGTGCCAGTGTGTGGACTCCACAGAAATGATGGCTGAGTCCTAACAACAAACAATTCTTATAAACTCTTCATGATGCCTATTACATGCCATGCAAAGAAGTGAGTTAAGCTTGAAATCAGCCAAAATGTAAACTTCAGGCAAAGAAAACACCGAGCTATTTCATTTGAAGAAAATTCACGAGTCACAGGGATGTGCAATAAAGACTCAGGGATATGAGTAACATGATCACGGTGAAGCCAGAGGACACACACTTGTTAAGAGAGCTCCAGATCCTGGCATTTTCTTTTTTTTTTTCCACCCAATTTTTGCCTGATTTTCTCCCCTAATTTTGTCGTGTCAAATTCCTCCCAGTCACTAGGGGCTCCCACATTAAGTTCATACTGCCACTCAGTAGGGATGGCCGTAGACCGCCCACG
>JAQMYJ010000036.1:27430388-27443307 GCA_030014305.1 Clarias laeviceps | reverse complement strand
GAAAATGGATCTTTAACCTCTCTAATGAGACTTGCTTTTGCTTTACACACACGCTGTACACACACGCATACAGACACCAAATAAAATATGTTTTACACACACACACACACGTGGTCACAGTGTTATAGTAAACAGTACATGCGTGCATGGATGTTGATTATACCAGTAAGAGACGCGGCACTAAGACCCAGCAGGGGAGACGATTACCCCCAATTCCGCAGCGCAAGAGAGAGAAAAACCATTGGCTCAGTTGTGATCATGTGACGCTCGGCGTAAAAACAAGAAGCACATGCGTGATACATGATACTCAGTACTCGTGAACCAAGACTTGTTTGTTTGCCAAGTCAAAATTTATTAAAAATCTTTGCTCGTCTTGTGAAACACTCGCAAACCGCGTTACTCACAATCCGAGGTTTCACTGTACTTACTAACTTGCTTCAAATTTCAACTTGCATGCTATTAGATCATGAGTTATTGAAAATCTGATGTTTGTACAACTTGACACAAACATCGGGTAACACTAGGTGTGTATGGTAACACAATCAGTGCTTGAATTGGAAAACGTTTTTTTTTAATTCAGTCAAGTCCTTGTCATGTTGACGTTTGTTTTAATTCAATTACATTTTATTGTGTATAGCAGACAGAATTGCAGAAATAATGTATAAATATACATTAAAAATTATAAATGTATAGCTTTATCAAATTGTCCCTATTGAGCAAGGCAGAGGTGACTATGGCAAAGAAAAACAAAGGAGACAAACCAGACTCAAAACGCAACACATACTTAAAAAAAAATTAAACTTATATAACTGTATGCTATATGGTCAAATTTGCATTTGTATAACAGGGAATGTTTTAAATGTCAACACGAGGATGAACATGAGTTTCATTTGTCAAGGTTGAAAATGATTGTCTGATTGAAAAAAACTGCTCACTGCTATTTCAGTTCTAACACTACCAGAGCAATTTCAGTCATAAGCAATCATAGCAAAACATTTGGAATCTTCACGTTTTTTTTTTTTATTATAATTTTTCCCCGATTTCCTCCCTAATTTAGTCGTGTCCAATTCCTCCACGTCACTAGGGGGCTCCCACTACCACTCAGTCGGGAGGGCCAAACACTATTGCGTATTTCCTCCGAACCATGTGATGCCAGCCGACCGCATCTTTTCGAACTGCTCGCTCACGCACCGTTGGGGGCGGAGTAACACTCTCGGAGGACAGCGCTATCCGCTCCTTCCGCTTGCGTGAGCTCACAGGCGCCCCTGATTGGCTGTAGAGCCGTAATTAATGTGGGAGCACAAAGTACCTCTCATCCCTCCCCTCGGCCAATCAGCTCTCTCTAGACCTCTGGCTGCGAGAGGTTACAGCACCACCGAGGAATCAAGCTCACGATTTCCGGATGATAGGGCGAGCACTTTACCACTGCGCCACTCAGAGGCCCATCTTCACAGCTTCTAAGTGGAACTATCCTATGGGTGTTTATATATATATCCATCTGCCCATGTGATGAGAACTTTAACCAGAATTAAGGCATCATGACAGATCATTTCAGGCAGCTCTGGAGAGCAGAAGGGGTCAAGACCACTGGTATCTCAGAAGTAGCTCAACAAACTAACAAAGAGACATAGAGAGAGAGAATGATGAGAGAGAGAGAGACATAGTTAGGTAAGCTTACAGTCACATAAAAGCAGGGACTCTAACTAATAGGGAGGACCAGAATGAAAAACATGAGGGCTCCCTGGGAAGGGAAACAACCAGTTACTTCACTGTCAATAAACCTGAGTGAAGTCATAAGAGTTTTGGAAGACAGCATCCAAACATTACATAAACCTCTACATCCATGAATTACCCAGGTCTGCTGCTTAACCTATGCAAAAAATATTCAGAAATAGCTTGATTAAGGAAAAATATGTTGTGTTTTGACCACTAGTTGGAAGTCTAATGGATAATTGTGGGGCTTTGTAAGAGAAAGCTCTGCCCCCTGCAGTAGTTTTTATTATGAGAGGTACCAACAAATAGCCTACACCTTTTGAATTGGTGTTTTGGATCATAAAATACTAGCAGCTAATTCTGGTAATGAGGCACAAGACCTTTCAGTGGTTTATAAGTCAATAGTAGTGTTTTAAAATAAATGTCAAATTTCTCTGGGAGAAACTGCCAATGCAGTTTGGATTAGATAGTGAGGATTCTGGTGAGATCTAGTCAGGACTCTGATGCACCTAGTATAACATTTAAATAGTGAGGTATTACAGTAATCAAACCTAGAAGTAACGAAAGCAGTTCCTCTGCATCATGTAGTGACATTATATTTGTTATCCTTGTAATATTGCTGAGATGAACGAATATTGTAATATTATCTGCATGAGCTTCAAATTAAAGATAATCACATCAAGGTATTTTACTGCTTCACATACTGAAACAGAAAGGCCATCCAGAGTTACTGTGTAATCAGAAATTACACTCGAGTGGCTAGCATGGGTGATGTGGAAAACCCTGAGCTTATGAGTGTCAGTAACCAGAAATCCCTAGTGGAAGAGTTCAAACAGCTGAAATACAGAAATGCCAGTAACAGTGAGTAATGGAACTTTTTAAGCACTGCACATCTTCAACCACAAGTGGCTGGACAATGCCAAAAAAAATCACTAGTTAAAACTGGCCTGTCAACAGCTCTGAAGCACTGAGTATTTATTTAAGTTTTTCAGATGAATGTTTTTGGCGCATCACAACTTCAAATCTTGTCTTAAGCTATACTTTTAAAAGATAAATACTCAGTTTAACCTGAGGACACTTGCAGACTCCCTGTATTACATTACTCCTATTAATGTCATTAATGATGTGACTGATGCTTTTCTGAATAAAAATAAAAAGAGCTTGCCAAGCATGTTTAATCAAAGTAAGATGATTTATGTCCTACATGAAATTATCAGCATCTATTAACCATTTATTTTAATTATATATATATATATATTAGTGCTGTCAATCGATTAAATTGTTTAATCTAGTTAATAAGTCATAGGCTTTGATAAATCACGATTAATCACAATTTAAAAATACTCAGATTTACTTGTATTATAAATGTGCAATGTTGGAATAAAGAAATGCATGAAAAACTGGCTAGAGGAAACAGATTACAGTATGCAGTTTTACAATATCTCAAACATTAACATGGGACCGGTACAGCATGCAATGGCTGGGTAATATGGGCCTAGAGCCTTAGCCATCTGAGCCACCACTCCCACATCTTATGTTAAATGTATTCTTGTAAAAATAGTTCCTCTTGAAGGTAGCTTGAGCACACAACTTTGGTTTTATCCAAACGTACATCTATGTTTTTGTTGGTCTTTCGGCTGCTAGGATCCCTAGGCAAGGGATCGCCACAGCAGACCATCCAGTCCGCACATACAAGCTTGGCACAGGTTTTACACCGGATGTCCTTCTTGATGCAACCCTCCCATTTTATCCGGGCTTGGGACCAGCATTGCATCCAGTGGCTGGGGTTTGGGCACCAGCTGAGAATCGAACCCGGGCCTTTCACATGGCAGGCAAAATGTGATATTATCGCACACAGCTGGGTAACCGCTATTCGATTATGGGAAGCCATTAGGGTGAAATTTGGGCATATAATTAATCTGCATTGAGGAAATGACAACATGTTAAAATTTCTAGATTAATCAAATGCATTTATGCGTTAATATTGACAGCCCTAATATATATATATATATACTGTATGTAAGCACCCCATTACGGTAGGTCATGTATTCATGTGGTTCATGTATTTGCTGTTTCAGATGGGTGCAAGTGCAAGAGTGTGAAAATTTGCCAAAAGACCTACATGAAGAACAATTACAATTATGGTAAGTCTCAGATACAAGCAGATTTTTAATAATATGTGAAAGCAAATGAAAGGCTAAAATCTGATATTCTTTCGCAGTAATACGTGCACGGGTGAAAGAGATAAAAAGCCGCAGTCACGACCTCAGTGCTGTGGTGGAAGTGAAGGATGTGCTGAAGTCTTCTCTGGTTCA
The DNA here is from genome assembly GCA_030014305.1 of Clarias laeviceps. Taxonomy (NCBI): domain Eukaryota; kingdom Metazoa; phylum Chordata; class Actinopteri; order Siluriformes; family Clariidae; genus Clarias; species Clarias laeviceps. The sequence continues at coordinate 27,439,279 of JAQMYJ010000036.1, read as the reverse complement.
CATTCCTCGAGATACGGTGACACTGCACTATAGCTCGGGGTGTCTTTGTCCCGCACTCATGCTCAATGAGGAGTACATCATCATGGGTTACGAGAACGAGGAACGATCACGGTACTGCTTCTTCCTTAAGGATAATAATAATAATAATAATAGCAGCAACTACTGTACTGTATGTAATATTAGGAATCATAGTAAAAATGATTATGATGCCATTTAAAATATCCTTTTTTATATATTTGTTTTCATATTCAGATTGCTTCTTATTGAAGGGTCCATCGCCCAGAAATGGAAAGACCGAATTGGACGCAAAGTGAAGGTATCACAAAATACTTCAGTTGTATTTAATACCACATTGCTGTCAAATACTTAAAACTCATTCATCTTAAGGTGTTAATTAAGTATGTAAGTAAGCAATGTCACACGAGAGGTAATGTAGCGCTGTTTTACTGAATATCAGCATGGCTGTGAGCATGTGTGCGTAACCGGAATGCTGAAAATATCACAGCTGTGCTTATATTCATTACAACAGCATGGTGACATTGTTTACCTACAACAGCTCTACAAACTGCATTTATTATCAACAGACTATGATTTGTTTGTTTATTTAACCATTTATTTTGCTCTGCCAGCACATGCAATGATGCCATTTAAGATTCAGTCATACAGTCATGTGTGAAAGTTAGTGCCCCCTCCTTGTGTGTAAAAAATCATCTGATCATAGCAAGTCTTAGTATTAGCTAACAAGCTTCTAATACAAGGCTGAATCCCTCTTTAACCCTTGATCAAGGGAACTACTTGTGTAACAAGGGACTTAACACACTACATAGTTTACTAGCTTTTCGTTTTATGCTGTTTTGGATTTAACACCCGAATCTCGGAATAGCTGATATTTTAAACCGGAATAATTTGATTATTTCCTGATCAAGGGAACCATTTGTTGTTGTATAATGTACTTCAACTGCAGTACTCTACCCTAGTTTAAATCACAGGTTAATTCATTTTGAATTAAAATATTTTGATCATTATAATTATTTGTATAGTTAGGGAAGCATGGTGGCTCAGTGGTTAGCACTGTTGCTTCGAACCTTCAATGTCTGGGTTTTATTCCCGCCTGAGGAGTTTGCATGTTCTCCCTGTCATTGGTGGGTTACCTCCAGGTACTCCGGTTTCCTCCCACAGTCCAAAGACATGCAGATTAGACTAACTGATGTTCCCAAATTGCCCACAGTATGTATGTGCGATGGATTGACACCCTGTCTAAGGTGTTACCCCACCTCGTGCTCAAAGTCTCCTGGGATAGGCTTCAGGCCTCCCGTGACTCTGTAAACAGGATAAAGTGGTTTAGAGGATGAATAAATACAATTAACAATGATGAGTTTGTTAGGAGAGATTTTTGTTTTTCTGCATTTTTGTTTTTGTCCTTGCAGAGAAATAAAGAGAAATTAGGTTTTATAAAAGAAGACAGGAAATAACTAATTGCAGTGTTAAAGTGCAACATTAAAGACACATTGTCCCAACCTTTAATGAAAATAATTTGTAACCATACCATTGTAACGTAAATTACTGTCATATATGAGGAATAAATCACTTCAGGACTTCAAGATGTTCCTGCACGAATATGAACCACATGCCTCCACCCCATGAACAATTATTAAGAGAGAACCATGCTGTCATCTAGTCTTCTTGTTTAGGGCCCACTAAGTTCTGGGGACATTAATCAGATATAGGGTTATTTAAAGTAAATATTTTTAAAGGGATATTCTCACACTAATTTTTTTGTCCTTCACTGATGCACAGCCATTTTTTACAGCCTCTCAGATCCCCCACAGCTACTCCGGGTTTTCCGCTCGGATATAAATGACTTCTTCTCTGTCATGTAACACAGTGCTGGGTGAGAAATGAAATCATCTGTCAGTGAAAGCTTTGTGCCGAAGCCTTTATAAACGATTCCGCTCTCTTCGTGCACAGGACAATTTATCCCTTGAGAACCCAGAGTGAGTACTGGCGGAGAAAAACTAGTGCGAATTTTGTGCTCATGTTGGGAAAAACATTCTGAAGTATACGCTGATGGTCTGCTGTGCGAACACAAAAAGCTTGCTGTATTCGGGAACTTGACATAGCAAAGTGTGTTCTGCATGTGTGCTGCGAGTCTGAGTGACATGACCTTGTGGTCCTTTTCTCTCTCTCTCTCTCTCTCTCTCTCTCTCCAGCGCTGGAATACGCTCCTTAGCAAAAATAATAAACCGGAAATCGGCAGACGCCCTCGACCCTGACCACACCGGACCGAACCCCGACCACACAGGAGTATCTGAGGAACCTGAAAGAAATTGCACTAATGCACGTTCGTCTTAATGTGTAAGGAGTTGTAGCAGAGATGTTTTTAGTTGTTGCTTTGTAATATAATTTTTTTAACAATATCTCTCCCTTTTTTTTTTTTTTTCTTAATTTGCTTTTGCACGAACAAAATGTTCATTTCAACATTGCTGCATAAGTGTGTGTGTATGTGTGGACTTTTTTGGCGGGGGAGGGGGGTGAGGGACTTGATTCATGATTGTGCTGGAATGGAAGATGATGGAGATTCAATGAGGCATGGGGGCGCGTATACAAGACTGTTTTTAAGGAGCAGGAAAATGAGAAACAGCGTTTGGACGCGACGCAGCGCGCCCTCGAGCCTTCTACGTGAACGCACATCTGTCCTGAAGCTTCCCTGATGCTGGATGTAAAACAAAACGGAGGGAGGAGGTGTCACTTGGCATGTGACACAAACGCAAGGACATATCTGAATCGCTGAAATGATTTCATTGCATCAGTGACAGAGACAAAAATGTTGAGCATTGATGAATTACAGTCATTTAAATGGAATTTATATATATATATATATATTTTTTTTTTCTTCTGCATAATATCGCCGTAGTTCTGGTTTTGTAACACACAGTTGATACTCATCATCATTAGAATGCCGTTTATGAACGAATGCATAATACATAGCATGAATGCCATGGTTCATTAAAGACAGCTGTTTTTATATCGGCCTGATTGATACAAGATGATTTAGCCTTGCTCAAACCATTACTCAACTTTTCTGTTATCACATTTACATTCGCTATTAAACATATCGCACTGGTGAACTGACTTCCATGTTAAACGTGTGTTAAATGGAGCTGGTGAAATTTACCCAATTTTACACATTTTCAAAGCATGCCTGGTGTGTAATGTTTGTTTACTTTTTTACACGGTTACTGTATATCATATATACAACATGGGATCCCAGGAGGCTTAGGGCACGAGGCGGGACAGGGTGCCAATCCACACACTACCGGCAATTCGGGAACGCCAATTAACCTACACGTCTTTGGACTGTGGGAAATAACCGGGGTAACCGGAGGAAACCCATTCAAATTCACATTCAAACTCCATGCACACAGAGACGGGAATCGAGCCTGGCTGGGAATCGAACCCGGACCCTGGAGGTGCAAGGCGACAGTGCTAACCACTACACCACCGTGCCGACTACTGCAACTTACTCCTGGCAGATCTGCATCTTTCCACCATTTTCAGAATGCAGCTGCATGTCTCGTTTTCAAATCTCCCAAGTTCCCCAATTCTCCGCTCCCTGCACTGGCTTCCTGTAGCTGCCCGGGTCAAAATCCAAACACTGATGTTTGCCTACAATGCTAAAGACGGGCCAGCACCCATATGTACCCCTCTGAGCTTGAATTACAACACGCACTGTGTTACGTTCTCTCCGATCCTCCAGCACTGCTTGCCTGGTCCTACCATCTTCCAGGGATTGGGGTTTTCTGTTCTGGCACCCAGGTGCTGGAATAAACCTCCTCTAGTTGTCCGCACAGCCGAGCCCATTCTTCTGGTAGGGCTTCCCACTAGATTGTGGAGCAGGGGATATACAGTATATCTCTTTATTCTGCTAAAGAAAATTAGTGAGATCAGGCAGTGATGTTGGTTGAGGAGGTCTTGGGCTGGTCCAGTGTTCCATCCCAAAGAGCTCTGTGCAGGATAATCCACGCCATAAATTGTATATGTACATATATATATATTTTTTTGAGAAGTGATTCCTTTTTAATAACCTGGTGATTAGAGTTGCTAAGGACAGAACAGAAGAGTGTAGGTGTGTAAGTGCTTTGCATGTTTTAGGAATGGGGTTGATTAATCTGAAATTTAATCGTGATATTTTTGCTAAATTCCGAGTTTAATTTAGAAATACACAAATAGACCTTTTTCTCTCTGGACCTGCAGTCAATGCTCATTATGTGTGGAATATTTCTTGTACACAGTCTCTGTGTGTGTGTGTCCAGCACAGTAAGTCTTGTTCAGAATCTCTCTGGGGGTTTTACATAAACACATCCTGAGTGCCTCCTCCTGCCCCCTTCACACGAAAAAGAAGGCCATTTATGGTCGCGTTGGTAAGCTTCCTATTAACCTAGATCGAGAACCTTGTGCACATGCTCTCTCTAATCAAGAAAACAGTGATAAAACATCATAAAACAAAACAAAACAAAGAATCTGGACATGAATCCGCTTCCACAATCTTTCTCTCGCAAAAAAAAAAAAATCCTGCTTTCATTTGTTTCCCTAAGACATGCATTTCCCACGGCCTGTGTTGACCGTGGAAAAGGAGCTGCGGTTTGTGCTCTGTATTTATCCGTCCGGAGAGATGGCTCGGAAATTATACCCCACCTGATTTATGTGACGAGGAAGTCAGCCAGTGCAATCATTTACTGCAGAGTTTATGGGAGAATTAACACGAAATGGAGGATTTACGGCGTTTAACTGGCCGTCCTGCCTCGTTTCATGGCTCCCCTGGTAAGTGATCACCTCAGTGTTTTTCTCCACCGTGCCTTACTGGCGAAGAGCCTCCACCATCAATCTGTTTAACGCGCTGAATGTGGGAAGTAAGCAAAAAGGCCGCAGTGGAAGTGTACCCCTCCTGTTTCCCTTCCTGTTCTCCTTCAGAGGTCGGAGGATTCATCACTCTCTCCTTCATCACTAGCGTCCTGACGCTTATTACGACTCCATAAACTCTTATTACTCGTACTCTTTGTGTCAAAATAGCGCATTTGGAAATGACACTAAAGGTGCAAGATTATTTTCCCTGACGTCCTAAGACGTTGTATCCAGCCGATTCATATTACAGACATATTAAATTGAAGTGGGTTCAATAAAGGTGATATTAGGCACCTAATAAAATCTGCTTCAGATCTTCACCTAGGTCTGATTCTGGGCTCGCTTGGGGGTCATAATCACAGTCGCCTTTTGTCCTAAGGGTACCCTTATGTCTGTGTTCACTCTATCACACCAAACAGGTGAATAAGATCAAATAAAGCTCATAAGTAAGACTTATAATTGCATTATCCAGTGTTACCCTGGTGAGGTGGGATTCTCTCTGAGTTCCGCTTTCTTCTTGTGACTTTTTCAGGGCTGCTTATTAAGGAAAATCTAAACCAATCAGCCATAACGTTTGTAACAAACCACTCACATGTGAAGTAGATAACTTTGATTATCTCATGCTGATGGTACCTGTTAAGGAGTGGGATATATTGGGCAGCAAGTGAACATTCAGTTCTTGAGCAGGGCAAACTTAAGGATCTAATCAACTTTTCCAAGGGCCAAATTGTGCTGTCTAGATGACAAGGTCAGAACAACTTCAAAACAGCAGGTCTTGGAGGGTGTTCCTGTCTTAACGTGGTTAGTACCTACCAAAAGTGGTCCAAAGAAGGAAAAGCGGTTAACCAGTGACAGGGTCATGGGCGCACAAGATTCGCTTATGTGCATAAGGCTAGAGCATCTGGTCCAATCCAACAGAACAGCTAGTGCAGCACAATCTGCTGAGGGAGTAAAGCTGGATATGATAGTAAGGTGCCTGAACACACAGAAACATTGGGTCCTGCCATTCATGTGAATGTTACCTAAACATTGTTTCCGTCCAAGTACCAGACTTGATGGAAACATTATTCCCAGGAATGGTTTGAGGACCATGAGAAGGAGTCTAAGGTGTTGACTTGGCTTCCAAATCCCCCAGATCTCAATCCAATCATGTGTCTGTGGGATGTGCTGGAAAAACAAGGCCAATCCATGTAGGCTCCATCTCACAGCTTATGTTACTTAAAGAATCAACTGGTAACATCTTGGTGCCAGACCTTCACACCTTCAGAAGTCTTGTGGTGTCCATGCCTTAATGTGTCAGAGATGTTTTGGTGACAAAAGTGGGACCAACACAATATTGGGCAGATACATGTTTAATGTATCTGATTGGGGAACTTGCACCTCCAGGGTCCGGGTTCGATTCCAGCCTATGGTCTGTGTGCGTGGAGCTTGCATGTTCTCCCTGTGCTTGGCGGGTTTCCTCCGGGTGCTCTTATTTCCTCCCACAGTCCAAAGACCTGCAGATTCAGCAGTATAGAAGATGATGCTTTTAAATCTTCAGCATTTCATCATAGACTGATAACAAACAGGAGTTCTCATATGAGAAGATTTTTGTCCACAAACTTGTGAGACATGCATTCTGTTTTTTATTTTTTTTTATTTTTTTGATGCTCTCAGTGCAAGTACTAGCACTGCAAAGATGCAAAAATGATTACGCGGTTTTTGCTCCAGGCATATATGAATCTCATTTCATACAGTAATGGTCCATAAGTATGTGAACAGCGACCTAATTTTCCATACTTTTTGCCTCTGCACACCATCACAATGGATTTGAAATAAAGCAATCAAGATGAAGTCGCTGTGCAAATTTTGGACTTAATTCAAGGAGTTTAAGAAAAATATTGCTGATTAGAATTACAGACATTTTTGTTTTTCATTGGGAAGGTTCTTAATGCATTAATGTTGCTTAAGTCTCTCTTATTCTAATCACTATACAGGACTATACATGGCAAATATTCACACACCGAGTATTTAAACACCGTACTCACCTAAAACCTCAAGTATTTTCCAAGGCTTCACTCTGGCACTCCAGGACTCAATCATAACACACCTGACCTTTCCATAAGTAGCTATATATACACACAGCTCTTAAAGACGTACGCTTCGGAGATTGTCAGTTTTCTGTGGTTTCATGAGTGCGCACACACAATCAGAAACATATGCTGAAATGTGCCAGAGTCCTGGGCTCAGAGTTGAGGTGTGTAGTGAAGCCCAAACCTGTAATTTCATGATGATCATATATCGAGTGTAAGTTGTTTAAAACTAAGTCTTACATTTCAAGTCAGAATGCGTCCCTGAAATGTTTTTTTCTCCTTTTTTTCTTGAAAAAAAAACTTACCCAATGTTTCTTGCATATCTTCTCGATCAAATATCATATACACAGCAAATTTAATTAGGGTTTTAAATTAAGGTTAGATTTCACCACGATAAGCGTGTTTTAACTTTATACATACAGTATAAAACCTGTGCTCGCTGTACACCAGAGGCGTCATGTTTCTTGATAAAAATCTTAACATAGTTATTTTCTAACAAAAACATCTCATTGACCCACAAGGTCATGATCATTATTCTGCAGTTATTTCAAACTGCTTTGGCACTCAGGACCGCCCGGTTACAGTTCAGTTCTCAGTGTGAACTAATCCGTTTCTTCATAGATATTCTCAACACTGCTAATTAAGCTTTGCACGCAAAGGCTTTCAGGAAATGAAGTAAAGCCAACAGTCACTTAAAAAGACCTAAAAATGAGTTGATTTCATTTTTCCATCTAATAGTTTTATTATATTTTAACACAAACAATGTCCACCAAGTTTGCTCCAAGTCCACCCTGTGCTTATTAAAGACAGTTTATTAAACAGACTTGGGTTATTTTGCTCCATAAACGCTCCTAGCTTTCACCGTTCTGGCTCTGAGGTTACTCATTTTACAGTAACAGTTTTTATGTGAATTAAATTTTATTATTAATACTCTGATTCGACTGATACGAAAGTGAAATCCTGATCTTTATTAATCACATTTGAGTATAACTAATAATAATAATAATAATAATAATAATAATAATAATACTTTTTGATATGTCTGTAATACGGGTGACTGGGTCCAAGATATTTGAAAACATTTCATCTTTACATCAATCCTACAACAATCCTACAAGAACTTCAGATTTCATGTTCCACCCCGACTTTAGTGGGAAATGATGGTATTATCTACAGTACAGTACCTCATGACCCGTATTATTATTTTGCGGTATCGCTTTTAACTTGGATTACAGAGCACAGTCGCCAGGGCATTGTTTGTTATTGATTGTTTTGAGAGTCCAACCATTTCATAAATTCCTTTTCAGCAGATCCCAAAAACTTTCAGTGGGGTTAAATTCAAGACTCTGCGGTGGCCAAATCATGTCTGAAAATGATTTTCCATGCTTTTAGAAACACTCTTTCACAATTTGAGATGTGGAATATTCTTGTGGCATCAGGAAAGAAAAAAACTCCATACCTGGTCATCACGCATTAAAGTACTTGGATTACTTTTTCCAAGTACTGGATTTTTTGATATAACGAGTAATCTAACTAGTACTCAGTTATTTAGTTATATTTTCAAAAATGTAATCCGTTATTCAAACAATTTATGTAATCCGTGAGCCAGATAGTAGTCATTCCGTTAGTGTGTGTGTGCAAAAGTCGTGCTACACGCCCCGCCCCCTCTGTTATTCCTGCTGTTATACCGCTATCTCACCTATGCGGTTTGACTCACGGTGAGAAGCGGTGTTGGGCACCGTGAGCTGCCGCCCGACGTTCCGCGAAGTTCTGCAAGGTCTGCGAGCTTCCAAAAGGATCTGCTTGCGGAAAGATGGAAACATAATCACAGTACTTACGTCCACCGCGCGAAACCGCGTAGGTGAGATAGAGGTATTAGTAGTTAACAGATTATGGGCCAAACTTCGCTGAGTGATG
>JAQMYJ010000036.1:27367267-27383111 GCA_030014305.1 Clarias laeviceps | reverse complement strand
ATCTCCACATCATTGCATTCAGTTTTTATTCACAATTTGTTTAGTGTCCCAACTTTTTTGGAATCCGGTTTGTACCTGGCAAAGCATCTCGAGGGAGGAAACTCAGCATTTGTTCCTGTCCATAGTTTGATAATTCAGCCAGTCCTTGACTGCAAAGAATTTTCTTTAAAGTATTAAAGGCAATCATTGTGCTTGTAATTGTTAGTTTGTTCCATTAATTATGAGCCCCCCAAATGGTATATGAAATGTGTATGAAAATGGCTCCCATTCCTGAATGATTAATGCCACACCTTTGTCCATACCTTTGAATTAAAGCTGTGTAAGCGTGTGGGTGAGTGTATGTTTGGGTGGGTGTGAAAATATCTGATAACAATGAAGACTGATTATATTTTATTTGCTACAGTACTTTCCCCTACACATGCATGCTGCAAGTGAAACCTTTTGAAAAAAAAATCTCTTATCAGTGTAGTTTAAATGAAAAGGTTTTGGCAAATTCTGCAGATTGTTATCAGTGAATTTTAAGATTTCCTCCAGCACCTGTCTTTTATGACTCATTTATAGATCACATGTGATCACTATGTGAATCACACAAAATAAGAAAGAATTTTAACCTTTTGACACTGAAAACACATGTTTAATTATTTTTTAATTATTGCAGTATGTTATTTATATATTTTATTATATGTTCATGTACTTATAACACTGAAATGTTAAATGTGAAACATTAATATTTCTAGATTAACTGTAATTTTCAGAAATTATATTTCATATATTAGGATTTAAATGATCTATTTAAAGCTCTCCCAAGTGTATTTTTCTGTTTCTAAAAAGTTTCCATCTGCAAAGTAAGATAAGGGTTTTGTTTGTAACCCCATGCCCCCTGGGTGTAGTCATAAGAAAAGGAAAAAACACAGATTTGTTTCCCTTTTGAACTCATTTATTTTGTCAATAAGAAAGAAAGACAGAAAGAAAGAAACGCACAAAAATGAATTTTGCAAAGTTTTCGGTTCCTCTTCTGTACCCCTTTTTCTAATATTTATAAACTTACTTTGAGGGATGTTCAAGTCAAACTGGGACAAGTAATGAAATTTCTCAACTGAATATTCAGCAAGTAGAACGCCTGATCCTTGAAAATCGACAGATACCTTGTGTTTCAGGCATGAAGCAGGAATGAAGCAGCATCTTTTTGCCATCCATATTAATGACTATAAACTTTATTGAACCATACAAAACATAGAGCTTAGAGAATCTCTTTTTTCAAGATTTTCCTAGCCAAGACAAAACAAAACATGACATTCATAATAGCAACTCAGTTAAAATGAATCAAAAACATTACGATTAAAACAAAATCAAACTGGATTTATGGAACCACCGGTGACATCACCCTTTTGGTTAGGATTCACCAACAGGGTCTGAAAGGAACTAAGCTCAATATTAACATAGAGGAGGAAGACATTCAAAATCAATAAACCAATCTGAGCTAGAAAATTCTAACCAGCAAGTCATTCAGTTCATACGAATAAATGTGTTCAGATTTCTTAGTAGACATCACACACTTGAAAGTAGATGTTATCATTGCACTTAGAAAGGTGAGATATCTAATTACCACGGGGTGGAGTTAGCAACAAAGGTTCTACACAAATTTAAATATGACCTGATATGACTTGAACTTTTATGAATATGACTCAATCCTACCAGATATGTTCATGATAGGGATATAACTAATGTTAGCTGTATGAATGAAGAACATTTATCAATACTAATATAAAAAAAATACTTACAAATCCTGTCAGGTTTGTTCATGTTAGCTAGCTAAATTATGGATATTTCTAAATATGACTGGAAACAAAAATCACCTTATGAATCCTAGCAGTTTTGGTCATTTTAGCTAGCTAACTAGCATTAGCAGTATCATGTGAATATTCATCAAAAATCCTGTCAGGACCACGTCAGCTAGCTTACTGCCATTAGCTTTATTGAATAAAATGTGTTTATTAGTATGAGTTAATGGGCAGAACTCTTGTCAATTTATCAAAAGACTTTACATCATGCACATTCACGTAGAGTGGTACTGTACCTCGGCATATGCATGCGTCGCCTCACTAATAAGAACTGAACACGAGCGAACAAACTAAGCAGAACCAAACACTTGCTAAGGGAGCTGTTCAAAACTTGTTTGCATTAGTGAAAAGCCAAGCGAACTGAGTTTACATATTTTTTTGTAATTTTTATTTTTTTGGCATTTTGTTCAAGATTTAGTGAAGACCTAGCACCATGGGTGACAAGAATGTTACCAAGGATGTAGCAAGAAGAAAAGGGAGCCACTTTCAGTTTCGTTTTTAAAGCAGCCTGTGCCAAGCGGAATCATAAACTAAGTTAAAGTGAGGTTTAATGTCTATTTAGTTCATATTTTACTTCATTTACATGTCTTGTTCTACATGTCTGATGGATTTTATATGGGTGGCATGGTGGTGTAGTGGCTAACACTGTTGCCCTGCACCTCCAAGGTCCGGGTTCGATTCCCGGCCAGGCTCTGAATACAGAATAAAGCAGTATACATGATTAAAGTGTTGGATATTGGTAATATTTTTGGGTGCCTGGAATAGATTATCTGTATTTACATTATTTTGCTAAATGCATTTCACAATCCAAATTCTCACCTTAAGAACTCGCCTCTGGAACGGATTAAACAGAGGTCGAGGTACAGTACGGCTACATAGGACTTTAAAAACCCCGCTTGACTGAAAAATTCTCTTAGAATTCCTGTCAGGTTTGTTCATATTTGCTAGTTAACAAGAGTTAGCAGTGACAACAACTTCTAAAATGCTCTTGGAAATCATGTCAGGTTTGATCATGTTAGATAAACTACCTTTAGCTGTAAAGATTAGAAAAGGTAATCAAAGTGACTTAACTTGCAAAAATCTGGCCAGGTTTGGCAGCTAACTACTCTTAGCGTGTAGATTAGAAATATTGATAAACAGTACAGAAAAATCCTCTCAAAATCCCAGTCAGGTTTTTCATGTTTGCTAGTTGATAAGAGTTAACTGTAGAGATTATGATGTGTTATGACTGAAAATTTTAACAAAAATGCTTAAAGTTTGATCATGTATCGCATATTGGTAAGCTAGGTACCATTAGATAAGTGATGATTTTAAACATTTATGCATGAAAAATTCTTCAGAATTCCTGTCAGATTTGATCATGTTAACAACACCATTAACGGTATAGATTAAGAACATCTATGATTATAACTGAAGCTGTTATTAACGGAGTGTTAGCATGAATAATTGTGAATATGTCCTCTTAAGGTATGCCAAGATAGAGGTATGCCCCCCTTATCAGGAATCCATGATGGCCAAATTTCCACATATACTTATGTTGTCTGTGATCTGCAGAAAGTCCTGGGTAAGGTGAGCATATAATCTATCATGCTGCAAATCTTCAAGCTTATAAAAAAAAAAGCAATAAAAAAACATGAAGGTTAATGGAAGCTCTACAGTGTGACAGAAGTGTGTCTGGTGCTTCCAGAGCTGTAGACTGAGCCAGCACGAAGGCGAACGAGCGCCTCCCTGGATAAAAGTCCCTTTTTTGAGACCAAAGTGAGCAGATGTTTCCTGAACTTCTTGCCCACAAAGGCGTACAGGATGGGATTGATGGCGCAATGCATGAAGGCCAAAGCCTGCGTGAAATACATGGCCATCTCTACATTACTTCGATTCTGGCATGTGTCAAGGATTAGCCCTCCTCGCATCAGTGTGTCCACAAAATCAGTCACATTATTAGGCAGCCAGCATATGATAAAAGCCAGCACCACACACAAGATCACTCTCATTGCTTTGTGTTTCTGGCTATTACGTGAGCGAAAGAGGGTTCCAACTGTGCAGCCGTAGCAGACCAGCATGACTGTCAGAGGAAGGAAAAAGCCAAGGATGTGACGGACAACTCGCAATCCAAATCGCCAGTCATCCAGCTTCTCCGCTGTAATGTTCTCATAGCAATGCATCCCGTTGTAGCCATTTAGTTGCAGTGCCTCTCTCTGAACCATGATGGGAATAGACAACACAGTGGCTCCAAGCCATACAGAAACACACACCAACCTCACTACATGGTGCTGCTTTGAGAGAAACTGAGTGGCTTTGACGATGGCCATGTACCGGTCGATGCTTATACACGCCAGCAGGAAGATACAGCTGTAGAATGCTGCCTCCTGGACACCCGAGAGCAACTTACACAGAAAAGTGCCGAAAACCCAATGCGATTCGTTGATGTAGACGGCCCAGAAGGGCAGCGTGAGCGAGAAGAGCAGGTCAGCCAATGCCAGGTGCATCAGGTAGATGTCAGTAGATGTTCTGTGCTTCTTCATGGTGCACACGGCAAACATCACCACACTGTTCCCCATGAGACCGAGGAAGAACACAATGATGTAGCTAATAACAACTCCAATGCCACTTTCTCCATTTAGGGACTTGACACATGGCATAGAGGACACAACGTCTTCATAACTGTAGTTCTCGTACATATCTGACTCCGCTCCTGAGAAACTGGACTGCAAAAAAGACAACGTGTATCTTTAAACAAGGTTTAGTTTTAAAACGTAGTGCTAAAAAGATTTTTACACATTTTTGTTAGGCTAAATATAGCACTGATTTCGTCTTTAGTTTTATAATTTAACTAACAATTTAATCTGTTTAAGTCTGTCCTATAGAATACATTTCTGAACAATATCCACCTCAAACTGTTTCTAGGTCATCAGCGATGTCATGCGGACTTGCTGACACAAAAAAAGGATGAGCATGCAACTATAAACATGAACAATACTTCACTTATATTATAGAGACTGAGGCACGGTGAGTGAGTGTCATCCAGCACTCTAAGCAGTTTTACGTTGTAAATATAAATTTTATATAACTTGACAAAATGTTTATTTAAAAATATAAATATTCAATATTAAAATAAATAATAGTATCTAGTTATAAATATAGTGTATGAATTTCGACATTTATACCTGGATAAGATATAGTACTGGGTAAGATATGGTACTGTCATTTCTATTTTTACATTAGCAAATAAGCAGCCTAAAACTGGAGTAAATAGAAAATCGAAATGGAGTAAATAGAAAAAATTATTTTTGCCCAACTTAAACTTCAAGTCAAGAATTTGTCTGTACTGTACATAATTCACAGGAAACAATAAATATAATAAGGCAAGTAATAAAAGAAAATTAGTTTCAAAATCTAGACAATAAATAAGCAGAAATTAAAACATTTAATTATTTTATCCTATGAAATCAGACTTAAAAGTATTATTTTAATGTTGTTGTTTTTTTACACAGCTGGTCCTGAATATTTCTATCATGATGACTCATAATTCTCAGTAAGCTCTAATTTGTTAATAATGATACATTTTCTTACCATTCTGCCGTTTTTTCTGTCTGGAGAAGATAAATTGACAAAGTTTAATAAAAACAGGCAGCTGCTCATGAGTGCAAAAACTCCTCTGGTGCCACTAGTGGAATAGACTCACTGTTCATACAGAAAAACTCATTTTCATGGCCAGGTTCTTCCTGTGTGTAAAGTGTAGTCAACACGCACTCAAAGATATTATCAGAAGTTTCACACTGAAGAGAAGATAAAGGTGGTTTGTGGTGTCTAAACATCACACATGACCACGTGTACTATAGGTTCGTGTTTAAATAATTAAAGCAAGTTAAAAGGTAGGAAAAATACATACTGTATATTGTAAATGTTGTGCTGTTATATGTACAGTATGAGCACCTTGTTTGCCGTTATTGTTTTTATTTTAGCTTAAGTTAATTGTGTTACTAAAACAGCCAGATGATTGTACCTAGTGAATCTATTACAGCTCTGTAAATATATCAATAAAGATTGCACAATTGTTTTAAAAAAAGATATCCAGATAATTATATTTAAATAGCAAACCATCAAATGCTTGCAATGAGATGTAAAGTGTGAAGGGTTTTAAACTTTTAACTACACAATGATTTATTTATTGATTTATTTTCAAAAACTTTAGAAAGAAGTCACCTTTAAAGGTTGGCCATCAAATGTTACTAACAGTAGCAGAAAGGCAACTATAAGAAGCTTAGGAGGTCTACAAAAAAACAGGCACTCCACAACACTGGGTTTTATAAAAGAGTGGTAAGAAGAAAGCCATAACTGATAAAGCACCGCATACAAATCAGCAAACATGGGAAAAGATTTCCTAAGATCAAAATGTTACTTTTTGGTCTTGGCATTAATAACTTAGCGCGTATGTCTGAAACCCAAAACAGTAGGTGCAGTTACTTAAACGATGCTAATAATAGCAACAATTGATCAATCTGAATAACACTGCATCATGTAAACACGTCAGTGGGAACACTCTGTCCTTTTCTAGCCTGATCAGAATGAAGTTTGAATGACAGTGCGAGGGCTTTGTAAACCTTCGGTAATCTGTTTAATAGGTAAATATTATCCATGTAAACACTTTTTCTTATTGTTTCTCTCTTGTTGAAATAAATATATAATTTTTTTGTACCTTGCCTTGTGTCTCCTGGGACTGGCACCCAGGTCCCCCGCGACCCTGTATACAGGATTAAGCCGTATACACGATGAGTGATTGAGTGAGTGGTCAGGTTTGTCCCATGTGGGAGCAACATTAAATGATATGACGAACTGCCAGGAAGAAAATGTTACTTTCTTTCCTGATTGGTAAACTCTGTGAGAACAACTCTCTCCCACTTGCCTTTACTGTCATCTACAGGGTCTCTGGCTGAGGAAGGGACACTGATTGGCTCACATTTCACACATAGTAAAGCATTTAACCAATCCTAGAGAAGACTGAATTCTTATCAACCACCCTAATGCAGAGGAAAAAGATGGTAAGCTTAGCCTAACTTCCAAGATTACTAAAAGCACCTAGCTAGTCTTCTGGTGAAGCATGGTGGTGAAAGCATAAGACTGCTCTAAGACTGGAAACCTCTTAGAGTTAAGGCCAAGGTTGATGGCACCAGATTATGGGGAAGAGGTTCATCTTTCATTTCCTTCAGTTTTGTTGCATGTGGTGAAGGCTTATGCATTTCCCTACACAACTTGACCCTATAAAAAGTAGATGTTTGTGATTTGAACTTTTATGTTCAGCCTGTTCAGGAATTTAGACTGAATGCATCACATCCTGTAATCAGCTTTTTCTGCAACATGTAATCATGTATCAAATTTGTCAACAGTAACTTTTACTATGCCAGTGATCTTATCTTTTGCACTTTTAATAATCTTTTGCCTTGAAACATGGATATAGTGTATCTTTAAAAAGATTTAAAAGATTACATACTGTAATAGTACCACAGTTATCTTTTAAGCATATAATGTACACTATGTGCACCCATCTTGATAAAACAAAAAGACATTAAAGGGACAAATGAAACAAGGAAAAGTACAGATTAATACACTTTTATTAATTATGAAATTATTATTATGAAATCTCTGGTATATGATCTAATAGAAACACAAATATCCCCTCTCACTCCCTTTGCCAGTAGAGGGCAGTAACACACCATGATAACAACACTAAACAACAAATTTGTTCAGTTACTTAAAACATTTATTTCTAAGCTGTAATTAATTGTTTCCTTTCAAATATAACAATGAAATATAATATACTATAATTATCTAAATAATTTTTTCTCATATACTTTTTCTTTTTTTTTATAATTAAAAAGTCAGCTTTCATTCAATATAGTAGGATATGTTTGAGGGTGAAGAAGGTTTTCTGTTTTCAAAAGTCAATTTCTCAGTTAATATGTTGGGAATTTGGTGGAACAAGATGTTTAACACTTTAAAAAAAAAGGACAGAAATCTCTTAAGCATTAAGTAGTGTTTGGGGTCAAAATGTCATTAACTTCTTAAAATATGGACAATTTTAAGAGTGAAGAAGACACTGTATGAAGCTGGATCCAGATTCCTCTATTGAATAAGGTCACCAGGTTCAGGACATGTTGAGATTTTACAACAGAGCAATAATCCATACAGGTAAACCAAAATGATGAAAATGAAATGCTGGTTTGGATACACCTCAGAGTTTAAAAGTGAATATTTAGCATCCTCTACAGGTTCAATGCTGCATCTGCAATCATTTAGGTATACCAGTTAACACACTAAAGGAACAAATGGAACAAGGAAAAGTACAGATTTGTACACTTTTATTAATTATGAAATTATTACGAAATCTCTGGTATATGATATAATAGACACACATATACTCCCTCTCACTTCCTTTCCCAGTAGAGGGGAGTATTCTATAGACTATGAACTCCAGTAGGCGGCACGGTGGTGTAGTGGTTATCCCTGTCACCTTGTACCCCCAGGGTCGAGGGTTTGACACCTAGACTTTGGTCTGAGTTTGCATGCTTTCCCCGTGCTTAGTGATGGGTTTCCACCAGGTACTTTGGTTTCCTCCCACAATCCAAAGACATGCAGATTAGGCTAACTGGTGTTCCCAAATTGAATGTGTATGTGTTAGTATCGTGTGATGGATCGGCACCCCTGTACCCTGCCTTGTGTCCTTATTCTCCTGGGATTGAATCTAAGTCCCCATGACCTTTTATACACGATAAAGTGTTATAGATGGCAATAAGTGAGTAAGTGAGATAAACTCCATTAAGAACTGTGACTTAAATGTCCTAAGGGGTGTCACAAGCAGGTTAAGGATAGAAAAGAATTTTTTAAAATAAATTTCCATGGAATTGTAAAATTTTATTATGACCAAAAGCTGAAATGATATTTGTTTATCCTGCTATGGTTTTTTCAACAAAAAGAGAGTGGCTTAGACTATTTTAAATGCTATTTTTACTATAAATAGAACAGAGCAATAATAAATAAGACCACCTAAATATTAGCAAATGTTGAACGCTGTAATGCGTAATGTGTTGTCATTGTATTGTAACAGTAAAATGACAGTATTATAAATAAATGATGCCTAAATGATTAGTTAAAAAATCATTAAGCATAGCTAGTAAAGATACTGAAGTATTTCATAGACATAACACTACAGTATATACGTTAACACTGCAGGTCTGAATGCTCAGATCTGTTTTCCTGCTAAATTATAACCATTATGTACTGTATATTATGATATAACTAACTATGTTTTTTTTTAAAGCATTAACAATACAACATCTCTTATTATATACTCTAATAACATGTCTGTGGTGAGCAACTACAATATTCATAAAGGGTTAAAACCATGATAATATTTTAATACTTCATTGCTGTAGACATGAAATGAACCAAATGATACATTAAGGATGATGCTTTTTTTGTGTTTCTGTTTGAGAGCCACTAGTCAGCTGAAATGAGGGATATGATTGATGTGCAGGCAGCTTAACGCAGGACAGAAAGAATCCTAGATCAAGTTTTATAGGATGTCATTTGTACATTATAATTTACAAGGATTCTTTCTTTTTATTGGAACTGTCGAAGAAGAACTAAAGTATTTTCTAGCAATGCTATCGATACAGTGAAATTGGTTGATAGATAAGAAATCCGTGCCATCATGTCTCCTAAAATCCACCTAATAGTGCAGCAGCCTTTTTAATATACAGTAATTGCCATACCTTACCATTCCATATCAGTAATATTACCATTCCATATCAGTAATCAGTAAGCCATACCTTACCATTCCATATCAGTAATAACACATAACATTAACACAGATTATCAATTATATACCATTAAACTGCCGACAGGATCGTGGGAATGCCAGGCTCATTTGTGCCTGTAGGGAGCAAAGGCCATCCTGACTCTTAAGTCTGTAAGGTGGACCTGGTGGATCTTGACAGTCTGCCACGCCCTAACGACCATGTCTGGTTGACCATGTGAAAGACCATCGTTCTGAACTTCTCTCTCGTGAAAGTGCACAGCACCAGATTGATATAGCAGTGCAGTAACACCAGGCTCTGTGCAAGCATATTGGTGGTCGATGGAAACTCTACAGTGTGACAGAAGTGTGTCTGGTGCTTCCAGAGCTGTAGATTGAGCCAGCTCGAAGGCGACCAAGCACTTCCCTTTTCACCAGTCCCTTTTTATAGAGCAAAGTCAGCAGATGTTTCCTGAACTTCTTGCCCACAAAGGCGTATAGGATGGGATTGATGGCGCAATGCATGAAGGCCAAAGCCTGCGTGATATACATGGCCATCTCTACATTACTTCGATTCTGGCATGTGTCGAGGATTAGCCCCCCTCGCATCAGTGTGTCCACAAATTCAGCCACATTATTAGGCAGCCAGCATATGATAAAAGCCAGCACCACACACAAGATCACTCTCATTGCTTTGTGTTTCTGGCTATTACGTGAGCGAAAGAGGGTTCCAACTGTGCAGCCGTAGCAGACCAGCATGACTGTCAGAGGAAGGAAAAAGCCAAGGATGTGACGGACAACTCGCAATCCAAATCGCCAGTCATCCAGCTTCTCCGCTGTAATGTTCTCATAGCAATGCATCCCGTTGTAGCCATTTAGTTGCAGTGCCTCTCTCTGAACCATGATGGGAATAGACAACACAGTGGCTCCAAGCCATACAGAAACACACACCAACCTCACTACATGGTGCTGCTTTGAGAGAAACTGAGTGGCTTTGACGATGGCCATGTACCGGTCGATGCTTATACACGCCAGCAGGAAGATACAGCTGTAGAATGCTGCCTCCTGGACACCCGAGAGCAACTTACACAGAAAAGTGCCGAAAACCCAATGCGATTCGTTGATGTAGACGGCCCAGAAGGGCAGCGTGAGCGAGAAGAGCAGGTCAGCCAATGCCAGGTGCATCAGGTAGATGTCAGTAGATGTTCTGTGCTTCTTCATGGTGCACACGGCAAACATCACCACACTGTTCCCCATGAGACCGAGGAAGAACACAATGATGTAGCTAATAACAACTCCAATGCCATTTCCTCCATTCAGAGAACTGGTACATGGCACATAGGATACCAAGTCATCATAACTGTAGTTCTCGTACATATCTATCTCCATATTTGACATGTTGAACTGGAAAAAAGACAAAGAGTAACTTTATCCAAGTTTAGCTTTAAGATGCACCTTTTTTTTTTTTTTTTTAACACAAAATGTAATTGGTTAATAATAATAATGAATAATAATATTTTTTATTTATATAGCGACTTTCCAGAGCTCAAGGACACTTTACAATGAATGTAAACAAAAAGAGATAATATGAACAGACATTAAAGTACTGAAGTAGAGAAACATTAAGTCAGCAAACAGACAAAAAAAAATCAAATATAACAAACTGGACATACAAAACAAGACCTAAGAGACAGACATGCAGAGGACAAGTGGATTAAAGGGGTCAGTTTAACGAATCGGAGGTGTAACATTCAGAAAACAAGTTTTGAGTATTAAAAAAGATTTAAATACTGAGATGTTATTAACAGAACGGAGAGTGGTAGAGAATTCCATAATTTGGGTGCAATAACACTAAATGATCTAAAGGTTCTGAGGGACAGCTAAAAAAGCCAGAATCGGAAGAACGTAGTAAAATTGGTTTTAGGCTTAAACCAGCAGTTTAGTGTAGTCAATAACTAACATAAGTCTATCTTATAGCGTACATTTCTAAATAAAAATCCACCTCAAACTGTTTATCCATAGCAAAATATCTACAGCTACAGTGTATGAAGATTTAACATTTATTTTTGCACATGTTGGTTACTATATAAAACTTTCATTATTTTACATTAGAAAAATGGTACACATACATACATACATACATCTATCTTACGATATATATATAATTAATCTGTCCAATTTTTCACAAGAAACAAGAAGTAAAAAAGTTAAAAGTATAAAAGGCAAGTTTGAAAAATAATTACAATAAATATGCAGGAATCAAAAGTAATGTTTTTATTCTATGAGAGGTTTAGACTTACCCTGTATACATTATTAAGCAGTATAGATGATCAGTGAGTTTAGGCTTTTCTATCATAATGACTATTCATTCTCAGTAAACTCTGTTTTTTTTTTCATTAATAGTAATAATGATACATTTCCTTACCATTCTGCTTTTTTTTTTTTTTTTTATCTGAAGAAGATAAATCCACCAAGTTTAACAAACGGGCAGCTGCTCATGAGTGTGAATCTCCTCTGATGACACTAGTGGAATAGACTCATAGTTCATACAGAAGAACAAATTACAATGGCCAGGATCTTCCTGTTCATAGAATATAGTCAACTACATTCCACAAGCATTACGTAACCATGTGTTGGGGTTGGTATAAATCTTCTTGGTGGCTTCACAGACAAAAAGCAATGAAACTGGACCTGCTGATGGACCAGTACCTTTACCTGTATCTTTAGTATTTTGAATATAAATATGATGATTTAAAATTAAATGATTTAAAGTACTGTTATAAAAATAGGGATAACAAGCATGTAAAAATTATTTTTTTTTTTTAATGAGGATTATATAAAGAAAATGATATCCAGAAACAGGAATTGAAACAGGAATAAAAAACTATGACGAACAGTAAACCAAGCAAGAGTGAAACAGAAAACCACACAGAACAAACAGAACAAAAATATGAGAAATCAAGAACTGTGCAAAAACCAGAGCTAAATTGATGCCACTCTGAAACTGTCAGAGACAAAACTTGTGAACACCTGTGAACAAACTGAAGCCAGACACGCTGAACAACAACATTACCATAAAATCCTGCAACACAAAACCCAGCTGGGAAAAAAAAACAGCTTTGGGGGGCAGGTGGTGCAGGGCATATCTCGAGCAGAACAAAGTATACATCAGGTAGAGCAGGGTATTCATTCAGGTACAGTGTGGCATGGAGAAAGGTTTTTGGTTGGCAAAGCAGATCAGGGCTCCAGTGAAACCGGGCGGACAGGAAGCATCAGAGAGGTTACAGAAGTGTCTCTGGGCTAACAGGAAGCATTTCTAGGTTTTGGGGCTAATAGGAATAATCTCAGGGCTAACAGAGTTAAAAGGAAGCATCACTGGACTAAGAGGGTAAAACGGGACATGGCATAACAGGATTTATCTTGGGGCTATTGGGGCTTTTAACCTCGCCAACAGGACATAGCTTGTGGTTAACATGGCTAACTGGATAAAGTTTAGCGCAAACATTGGTAACAGCTGTCTAGATGGATGGATGGATGGATGGATTGATGGATAGATACTTTATTGATCTTGAAGGAAATTCTACAGTCCTGTTACACTGAACTTCCATCCTCCTAAACACACAGTATGTGCAGATCAATCCCTGCTATCTGATATCACCAGAATGAGGGTGGGTTCCATGTTGAGTCTGGTTCCTCTTATGGTTAATTCATATTTTCATCTCAGGTGTTTTTTCTCTTGCCACTCTCGCCCTCCGCTTGGTCATCTAAGCCAAATAATCGTAATTTATAGATTTTTCTTCACATGTTTTGAACTGATTTCCATATGTTTTTAATCCTGTAAAGCTTCCTTGCCACAATGTCCAATGATGTCATTGATTTTGAATATTTTTTTCAACAAGTTTATGATTTGTGTTATTACCATTATCAATGACACTAATTAGTTTTTACTATAGTAGCAACCATTCCATTCCCTTTTGTCTATCTTTTAGATTTCTTTCTTAAATTAAGCATTTCTCAAATATTATCCAAATGATAATATTATTTTAAACAATTATAATTTTTTTAAAACGTGGCTTCAATTAATTTTTTTATGTTTTAATTATATATATGCTCACAACAATTCTGATTAAATATTATTCACATTTATGTTCATATTGCATGTTTATTACTTAACGTGAAGTGCTTGTTGTACCTGAAGTTACAGTTATTGTACAGCAAGTACACATTATCATTGCTTAGATATTATTGTTAGAAAGCACAGCCTCTTGACACCCCGAAGACAAGTCAGAGTAATTATTATTGACAATTATAATTGCATTAAGTAGGCTGGGGTAGGAGGTGATTTCTGGAGTAGATAAAAGCACATGTATCCTCATCTGTATCATTTGGCATTTCAAGTTTTATCTATACATATACATATATGTTTTCTCTAAACTCTCATTTACACGCATCTTCTGTTCCCTTAGACTCGAGTGCTTCAGAGTCCTTCAGTGCTTCATGACACTTACCAAAAACAGGAATCGAAACAGGAATGAAAACTACAAGCAGAAAGCCAGAATGAAAATAGTCAACCACAAGAAAGAAACAGAATAAAACAGATGTAACACTAGGAACTGTGCAAAACCCAGCTTAAATAGCACTACATATACATGGCACTAGAAAACACCTGTGAACACAAGACACAGTGAGAAAAAAATGTCAAATTAAACATCCTGCAACACTAAAGTCCAATAAACACACAACAGTTGACTGCGGCCACATCCACATACCACTAAGGGGGGCAACCCTGGGACGTACATACTGTAACTGTACCACACTTACGTTTTTAAAGCAAAACATCTCAGTGGTGGACAAAGTACACAAATTTTGTACTTGAGTAAAAGTGGAGATTCCCTAGATAAAATATTGTAAGTAAAGGTAGAAGTCATTTATACAGTATGTCTACAGTACACCTCCAGATTTGATTCAAATACAAAAGGTACTGAGCTTGTTTTAGCTATTTTAGCTCAATGTATCTCTCTCTCTCTCTCTCTCTCTCTCTATTCAATTAAATTCATCATGCTTTATTGACATGTGCTTATTCATACAGTATAACAGTATTGGCAAAGCATTATAAAAGTAGTTTGTTATTAAAGCTATTAAACATACATATTTAGATTAAACTAAACATAAATAGAAATATGCAAATATTGTCAACTTTAAAATGGAATACATGTAGTAATAATAATAATAATAATAATTATTATTATTATTATTATTATTATTAAAATTAGGTCATATCTAAAAAAGCAATACAATTAAATAAAATAAAGGCTGTGGCAGACAGGTACAGACTTTCCTGGGAAAAAAAATAACAATACTCCTTATTTTCCACTTTCCAACAGGAAGGAAAAGTTTGTTGGAGTTGGGTGAAAGGGGGAACTGAGTGTGTGTGGGCAGAAATAATAATAATAATTTAAAAATCCTGTAAAACGTTTAATTTGATTATACTAGAATGTTCCAGGGAGTGTTGGTTCTGCTGACTAAGGCTGTTGATTTGGGGATCTGAAGATCTGGGATCGAGCCCTGCCATTGATGGATTGCCACACCCCATACTACCCAGCCACAGCCAAGCTCAGTTAGAAAAAAGGGTTACAGTACATCAGGAAGGGTATCCGGCGTAAAACCTGTGTTTTTACACTCTGAAAGCTGAAAGTTCAGCTTTGTCTCCACTGTTTTCTTGTTTCATTGCCCTCACACTCTTCGCTCTGTAGGGACCCAGGATTTCTTATACTGTAGCTGCCTGTTAAGGGCCAGATAACACTAGGTTGTTCTCTGCGCTTGTGTTTGTGTGATCCAGAGTGCTGTTTCTGTAGTGTTAGGGTGTGTTGAGATCTTATTGTTCTTGTGTCTGGCTGCTCCTTATGGTGAGTGTTAGTGAGCTGAAATTTAAGACCAGGTACTCTTTTCTCAATTTAGCCTTGGCATTGCAGGCCAATATCTTGGTTTGAATTTTGAGTGGTTGTGGGAAATACAGATTTAAAACACCTGCTACATGAATGAGCATTTCACAGAGGGGAGGCAAATCGAGCAGTTATGCATAAAAATCAGCAGGTGGTGATATTACTCCTTCAAATATTACACACCACAGTGGTTATCAGTGGCGGCTACTGGTCTGTCAAATAGGGGAAGCTCATTTTCGGCCTCACTTTCACGGCTCATTTTCACTTGA
>JAQMYJ010000036.1:27351623-27367167 GCA_030014305.1 Clarias laeviceps | reverse complement strand
TGTTAATACAATAGTACATAATTTGACCATTAATTTTGTGACATTATAGGGGAAGCTGAGCTTCCCTTGCAGTCTTACAGAAATCGCCACTGGGTTATGAGACACAACCTAGCAGGAACATGGTGCTGTAGAAAGTACAAGTATTTGTTGCCAGATGTAGTAGGGTAAAAGTAAAAACAACTACTCAAGTAAAGTACAAATACTTGAAATATGTACTTAATCATATTAACAAAATGAATATACTGTACTTAGTTACCTTCCATGAAAGGAGCAGAAGGTGAGAGTATGCTTGAGAGTACCACTGCAGTAACAAGGAAATGTACAGATTAGTATGATTTTATCAGTGACAGTAAACTGAAAGAGAACTCTTGAACGATGTGGTTTTGAATATTAACAAAGGAGTGTGACTGAAATGATTATGAAATCTCAGGTATGAGGTAATGAAAATAAACATACACCCTTCCTTTGCCAGCAGAGCGCAATAAAACACCATGACACCAGCACTAATCAAACAATTTGTTTTATTACATAATCTGTTTAACTTTTACTATCACTCACTTATTCCTTATACTGCTTAATCTATTCAAGGTCTCAGAAACCCTCAGACACGAGGCGGGGTACACCCGGGACAGAGTGCCAGTCCTTCGCAGGGCACACACTCGGGGGAATTTGGAAATGCCAGTCAGCCTATTCTGCATGTCTTTGGACTGTGGAAGGAAACTGGAGCACATGTGCTGTAGGAATCAGACATGCATGAGGAGATCATGCACATAGATGTTCACAGCCATAGCGCATCCTGAAGGTGCAAGGGCACAGTGCTAACCACAGCACCAGGCTGTAATTAGTGAAGTGTTTTCTATTAAATTTAATTATGCTAGAACTCTATAATTTCCTGGCGATTATTTGTTCAAGTTCCACAACTGGTTTGAGTACACCACATTGTTTAAAAGTACACTATTATAATGACCATTCTCTAAATGCACAGAATTGTTAAAGGTGGAAGATAAATTCCCATAAGAGTCCAGCCTGCAGCACGATATCACAGCAGGTTAAGTATAATAAAGCAAATGAGGGGGTCAGGTTGTCCCTAATGAGTAAACTGAATGTGATGGGGTCAAGAAAAAACTCCCTGAGAAGACATGAGGAAGATACGTTTAACAGAACCTCAAAATGGAACCCATTTTTATTTAGTGTGATATTAAATAGTGTGACCATAAATAAAACCCTTATATAAGTCAAACTGGGCTGCTTGATTGTGAAGAATAAAAGAACAGTCATGAGAGAAAAAACAACTCCCTTTTTTTCACTATATAATCCCCTGTTACACTAATACTCAGTGCTTGGATACCATCAAGGTCGAAGGTTTTCTCAGTACACCAGGACCATCGCTTCATGTCTGAAACACTGGTCTCCCAGGAACTCCTTTAATGGGCAAAGCATGTGAAATTACTAAGGTCAGGATTTTACAGGGCAAAGTATAGGGATAGTATTAGCTTACAGTAAAAAAAAAGAAATCTCTCTCTCTCTCTCTCTCTCTCTCTCTCTTTCCGGTTTCCGATTGTGCGTGTGCTGTTTTCGTCACTGTCTGCATCAGCTCCACTTCTGATTACAAATACCTGTTGCGTTATTAGGCGTGTCTCAAAGGAAAGGCAAGTCACACAATTACACATAATAGTCAGCAAAATACTAAAACAAAATACTACATTGATCTGCTTCAAATACTACACACCACTGTCAATAGGTATCACAATGGTATGCAGAAATGTAGTAAAGTAAAAGTACAGATCTTTGTTGTACAGAGTAAAAGTAAAAAGTATCCTCCAATAAAACTATAGGCTACTGTATGTTAAAATATGCACTTAAGTACAGTAATGTAATACATGTACTCAGTTAGCTTCCATCTCTGCCCAGGGTAGGATTATTTTTATTTTGAGGATTTATTTTTAAATATTTTACTATGGGTCAAATTCAGAAGCTGAAATTGTCTTAAATATTAAATGAATCAAATGATCCAGGTATGGGTGGACTTGCTGTTTCCTTTGTCTGCTTGAAAGTTTCTAAGCAGCTATAGATGCACTTTGAATTTAGCAATATTAATGAAGTACAGAAGGACAGATCTAGTTTTTAAGGAATTTATCTCTACACTATAATTTTCACATGTACTGTACATTTAATCACTTACAGTTGAACTGTTAAAAAATAAAGTGTTGCAGTGAAATCTGTGCTTAGGATCACTGCTCCTAAAATCCACCTAGGATTAACATCAGACTTATCAATTTAATTGTACAGATTGTATATGAAGGTTCCGTCATTGGATAGATCCTTCAGTTAAACACAGTTGGGTAGAATGAATTGTTTTCTTCTTTTAGGGCACCTCAGCTCCTCTACTGAATTTTGCAAAAAGAAATTTGTTAGAAAAAAAATTGTGATTAGAAATGTAGGAAATTTAAGGGAAAAGATTCATTTAAAACAACAGTCATGTTATTTATTTGAGGCAAGTTCAGATATATAGGAGTGGATTCCAGAAACTGGAACAAAAAATAAAATGACATTTTCAAAAATGTGCATTTTTCCATAAAAGTTTTAAATTCCATAAAAAAACGTTTTAATACAAAATATTACAAAAATAAAGCTGTCACAAAACAACCATTTTTTTTTTCACTTAAAAAGATTCTTCACAATATGGTAAGATCAGTATGATAAGAGTTTTCGTTTATTGTTGAATCTAAAATGGATAAAAACACATCAACAAAAAAGACTTAATAAGGAAATAAAAAAGAAAACAGTTCTATGACGTTACCCTGATACACAATCTCTGTGTTTAATGAATAAATATTAAAGACCAATCACATAATAATCCAGGATTAAACTTGTATAAATGTATGTAAAGGTATTTCAGCTGTGAGCAGGCTGTGTGCATGTATATCAGCCGTTCAACAAAGCTGTACGTCTTTGTAAAGTCCTCATTGATGAACTGATCATCTATTTGAGTGTCCAATACTTTGGTTCCCTTTCTATATGTTGGACAAGACACTCACTGCTTTCATAATTTCATAGAATTATTACTAAACCTAGTGGTCAAGATGAGAAGTGCAACAAGCTCTAATGAAGACTCATGGTGGAATGGCAGACAGAGAAGTTAACGATACATTTTCCATCTCAGGCTTGTTTAAATGCACGTAACGGTGCCCAATAGTGTGTTTTATTGTAGATAACTTGAAAAAAACTGATAAATTTCCATACAAAGAAAGTGTAAAGGCAGACAGCGTGTCTGGCTATGATAGACCATTTCTGTTGTGAAACATATTACAGATATTAGAAGATGGAAAGTGGGATTATGAAGCGTTGATTGTCTTTACATCAGAAATATTTGTGCACCACACTGACCTTCGAAAACAAAAAACAAAGTGCATATAAAATTTCTCAAAACAACTTATAATATCCTACGGCATAATGCAAGTGTGATAGCGTCTTGGATTTATTTGGGACTATATCATTATTGACGTTCGGCCTACATCAAGCATTAATAAAGTATTCTAGTGCACATACATTGGCATTGCTTTCCTAATAAATATCAGTTCATTTATACTGTGATGTCCATGTGGTGACATTTTGCAAGAGCTGTCGCTCAGAGGAAGTGGGATGCACCTTCTGAAGTCTGCGAGGTGGACCTGGTGGATCTCGACGGCGTGCCGCGCTCTAGCGGCCGTGTCTTCTTGATCATGTGGAAGAACCTCGTTCTGAACTTCTCTCCGACGAAGGCGTACACCACCGGGTTGACGCAGCAGTGCAGCAGCGCCAGGCTCTGTGTGATAAACATGGCCATGCTTACGGAGTATTGAGCAGCGCAGTCCTTGTTCACCAGATTTGCTCTCTGAAGTGTATCAACCATGGTGGATAAGTTGAAGGGTGTCCAGCACAATAAGAATGCCACCATAACAGCTGCAATCACTTTCATGGCTTTATGGCGTTGGAAACCCCTCGTCCGCAACAACCTGGCCACCGTCACACCATAACATATTAGCATGATGCCCAGGGGTAGCAGAAAGCCCAGGAAGTGCCTCATCAGACGAGTTGCTATCCTCCAATTGTCTGCTTTTTCTAGTTCATATTGTTCAGCGCAAATCAGTACGTCAATGTTTTTGCTGGACTCGACTTTATTGTACAAGGCAGGGAGGGAAAGTAGGAACCCTAAAAGCCAGACCATGACGCAAACAGCCCAGCTACACCACATTCTTTTGATCCTCCGGACCTCCATAGCACGCACAATGACCATGTAGCGATCCACACTGATGCAGACCAAAAAGAGGATGCTGGTGTAGAAATTAGCCTCTCTGACTAAGTTGACCAGCTTGCACATGAGGTCACCGAAGATCCAACCAGTGATGACGGAAGTGGCAGAGAAGGGGAGGGTAAGAGCCAGCAGTGTGTCTGCAATCACCAGGTGGAAAAGGTAGATGTCGGATGGAGAAAGAAACCGCAGGTTTGATAAGATCACCATCCCAACAATCACATTGCCAGGGATGGCAAGGAGGAAGATGTGCACAAATAAAATGCACACTGCGATGTTGATAGTGTGCGATGAGGTGAAAGGCTCGCATGCTATGGTCGTCACATCTATAATGTAGGTGTTGTCCGTGTAGTTGTATTCCAGGTTATAGAAGTCAGAGAAGTTCATCACGAGAAGTGATTTGTTTGGATCTGGAAGTTAAAAATGGGTTTGGGATTATTTTAAAATCAGAAATATTTTAGTTGGTCTGATACACAGATTAATAAATACAATAGTCACCATTGGCCTCCACAGTCCCTAGTTGGACTACAGATGGAGATACATGGATTAGATTATTGGTGTGTATTCATCTCCTTAATGCAGTGGATAACCTACAGTACCCAGCTGAGGTTATCCACTGCAGTAAGGCGATGAAAACACACTTATTATGAAGACTGGACGTCCCTACACAACTACACAACATCCTAACAGTTCTTTATTAATGTGTTGCTGTAATTGTTAAATCTTTACTCTCAAGTATCACCCAGAAGAGCATGGGCTCCATTTTGAGTCTGGGTCCTATCCAGGTTTCTTCTTCATACTATCACCTCTGATTTTGGTTAGATATTTTGAATAAATCAAAATCTACATCTGGATTTCTCACATTTTTTAATCAGTTTTTTGCAGCAACAACAACAACAACAAAAAGCTTTTTGGCAGTGAGATATGATGTAGCTTTATGGCCTTACTTTCTAATTGAAGTTCAGTTCAAGTATGAAATTCAATATAAACCAACAAAACGTGTATTAGTACGGTTTTAAGTCACTGCAAGCCAGCTTCAATAAACTTACGGAAATTTACCAGGGCAATGAACATCATTCTTATGAAAGATTTTCCTTCAGCTGTTGTTGAAATCCAGTGACCTTCATAGCATATAATTTACATCATCAAACCAATCAGTAAGAGCTTCTTTCCTGTGGATGCTGGCATTATCCTCTATTATGTTTTTCTGTTTAAAAATGGTTTAATGATATACTGTGCAAACACATTTTTGAAATATTCCTTTTTTTTTTAATGATAATCTCTTTTTCTTCTTGTAGATATAGTGGTACATTATGCATCCAAATTAAAATGTATTAAGATGTAGAGTAATTGCGTTTTTTCCGTGATAATGTTAATGAGATTTATATTATATAATATTTTCTTATTTTAACTTTCTGAGACCCGGATTCTCCCATTATGTACATTGCAATTTCTCCTCACTGTTTCAATGCATTACCACCTGACAACTATCACCTTATGATAATTTGTGTATTTTTTTATTTTTATTTTACTTCATTTTATTTATGTGTATATTTTTTACTCTTCTTGCGATTGGAGGAGTCTCTGTCAAAAGAATTCCCTTTGGAATTATTAACATTTTATCTTATCTTATCTTATCTTATTTGATATCTTCAAACAGAAAGTTTGGCAAAAGAATTATACCTAATGATCCTAATATGAAGATTGTATATCAATATATTTACAATGCAATCAGGAGAAATTATCATGTCCTCATATAAGAAAAAAAATTGTCTTAGGAGGTTAAAATTCTTCAAATTTTATTTTGTTAAAAAATAAAACACTCTTACCAGTCATTGTGGCTTCCTTTCCCAACAGCTCAGATGCTATAAGGCTCCGTAGTGATGCACACGAGTGTTAAGAGAACAGTAAAGACACGCACAGCCATGGGGGTCGTGATGTTATATCCTGTTTACCCAATCCCAGAGTCTGAGCCCACAAAATTACCAAACCTTCCTACAGCTCTCGCTATAAATCTTTATGTATGGAACATTTGATATTCCTCAATACAAGTGATGTCAAAACCCTTGAAAAAAGAAAAAAGGTGTATTTTGCTTAAATTGAGTGTAGTTGAGAGCTCTAGGAAGAAGTTGAGGATGTTGGAGGATGTTCCATTTATGTGAGGAAAAAAAAAGCAGAAGATCATAGTTGTGGTGGTGATGATGATGAGCGCTGACTAGGGAAGTTTTAAGACTCATTCAGTCACAAGGCTTACCCGCGTGTCGAGCTTGGGGTATCAATATGACCATAACGCTGAAGCCAATAACAAATATGTCACATTCTCGTCATGTGATTTATTAAAATGAAACTAAGATCAAAACAAAGGGTTTCTAGGTAGCGCTTTAGTTGAAAGGAACCTATGTAGAACTTTCATAAGCGCAGTCACCATAGTGCATCGGTATTAAATAAGTACATTAATATTGAATAAGTACATCAATATTGAAAAAGGATTTGTGTGAGGGTTACATGAAAACTTCTGAGATGATGTAAAAGTCATTGTGTTAACGTAATTAAGACACGAAAGAGGAAAGATGTTGAAAGACAGCTTGTGATTTCTGTCTCTGTAAATTTTATTTAATATCATCTTGGAGGTTATTAATTTTATCATTATTAAAAGTCTATTCATTATAAGTTTTTGGTTAGTATTGAACACTTAGAACTTAAGCGTTGAACTTAAGTTGTATTCCAGTGATTTTTAAATACAAATGAACCGCCAGCACGGTGGTTCATTTGTATTTAGAAATCACTGGAATACAACTTACCCATGCAACAAACCCATACGTTAAACTAAGCACATGATTTTAATTCCATCACATTAAATGATAATAAAATTTGCATTTAAATCACATAATTTGCTGTTATAAGCACACCATTGTCATTTTTACAGCTTTCCCAAAGTGCCATCAGTGTGTTGTTTGTAAAAACCTGAGACATAATGATAAAATTCTGCAACATAATGATAACCTGCTCATCTCTCATTCACATAAAGGCATATATTTATAATCCTCTAATATCCCCTCATGTATTTTAACATTTCAGAGAGAGAAAAGCAGAACAGAAATTGCTTGCTGACATATTTTGGGGGGATTTAAATCCCAGATTGGGTGCCACAAGTCAAAAGTGGTAGTGATCTCTGGGTGGGAGGGGCATTTCGTCTCTCCTCTGTCAATCACATCGATAATAGCAAAACATAGTCATATTTAAGCTCATTTGCTGTACAGTATGTACTGCATGTGAAAAAAGCGCACCAGCCACCTGCTGAGTAGCTGTCAAATGATGGGAATTTTGGAAGAAAATGAGAAACTGCAGAAAAAAGGTATCTGGCATTCATGTATAAAATAAATGTCTTTTAATGTGTTATGAAGGTCCTTAAAGAGTGTTTTATTATACTTTAAAAATGGCAATATGTTGACCTAACATCAATGTTATAATATAAATTTCTATTTTCTTGCTCTCTCTCTCTCTCTCTCTCTCTCTCTCTCTCTCTCTCTCACACACACATACTGTAGATACACACACACTTCATATAAATACTGTATATATATATATATATAAACCTTGGATTGTGAGCATAATTTGTTCAAAACTCTCATATATCAAAAATGATTTTTTCCCCAAAAGAAATGTAAACTCTGATGATTTGTTCCACAAGCTAAAAATATTTAAATAAAAATAATTCATATAAAATATAAAGTAAAATTAAAACAAATTATCCTACACTTTACTATTGAAAAGAATCCAGACAGAGCAGTGTTTCCGTTAGTGTGTGTGTGTGTGTGTGTGTGTGTGAAGGCGCAAGGAGCAGAGAAGAGAGAGCTACTGTGTAGGACTTTCAAACACAAACACACACACACACACACACACAAACACACACACACACAAACACACACAAACACACACACACACACACACACAAACGCTAATGGAAACACTGCTCTGTTGTGATTTTTTTCCAAAGGAAAATGGTAAATATTATAATTTTTTTTAATCATACAATGTGATTTCCGGATTTTTCTATTTAGATTCTGTCTCTCACTGTGGAAATGCACCTATGCTGAAAATTGTAGACCCCTCCATGATTTCTAAGTAAGAGAACTTGCAAAATCACAGGGTGATC
This sequence comes from Clarias laeviceps, assembly GCA_030014305.1. NCBI lineage: Eukaryota > Metazoa > Chordata > Actinopteri > Siluriformes > Clariidae > Clarias > Clarias laeviceps. Next base: position 27,358,720 of record JAQMYJ010000036.1, on the reverse strand, counting down.
AAATACTTATTGACCTCATTGTATACACACCTTCACACCTTAAGCAGTTGATATTGAGATGAGTTTGCTACTTATGCTCTGTAAAGTCTTCATAACAGCTCTGATCTGAGGCGATGTTTGTTAATTGGTGATTTCTGAGGCTGTTAACTCTAAATGAACTTCCCCCTGGACATGGTGCCATTTCATCTCTGGGCAAACAAACACAAACTCACTACTGACAATTTGGAAATGCCAATTATCCTAATCGGCATGTCTTTGGACTGTGGGAGAAAACCAGAGCACTCAGAGGAAACCCACCAAGCACAAGGAGAACATACAAACTCCACACCCAGAGACCCAAGCCAGGAATCGAACCCTACACCTTGGAGGCCTCAGCCCACAGTGATTACCATTAACCACTATAATTATTGTGTAATTTCAATCATACATTTACAGTATCTAATATATTATTGCTTAGAATAGTATTAACATAACTTACAAATAATTAAAGAAATTACATCACTGGTGGCTCAGTGGTAGGTGTTTCGCCTGCCATGCGGAAGGCCCGGGTTCGATTCCCAGCCAGTGCCCAAATCCCAGCCACTGGATGCAGTGCCGGTCCCAAGCCCGGATAAAATGGGAGGGTTGTGTCAGGAAGGGCATCTGGCGTAAAACCTGGGCCAAGTTGTAGTGCGGACTGGAAATTCCGCTGTGGCGACCCCTTGTCGGGAGCAGCCGAAAGACCAACAACAACAACATCATTATACAAAAGATCTGAAACATGATGTGGTAGCGGTAATGAAAAATCATTCAGTAGTGGTTAGCACTGTTGCCTTGCACCTCCAGGGTCCGGGTTCAATTCCCGGCCAGACTTGATTCCCGTCTCTGTGTGCATGGAGTTTGCATGTTCTCCCCGTGCTTGGTGGGTTTCCTCCGGGTACTCCGGTTTGTTCCCACATTCCAAGGTTAGGTTAATTAATGTTCCCAAATTGCTCAGAGGGTGTGTATGTGTGTGCGCGCCCCTGTGATGGATTGGCACCCTGTCCAAGGTGTACCCCGCCTCGTGCCCTAAACCTCCTGGGATAGGCTCCAGGTCCCCGCGACCCTGAATACAGGTTTAAGCGGTATAGAAGATGTGTGAGAGTAAGTGTGATTGTAGGAAATGATGAAAAAAGGAAGCTGAAAAACTGGAGTTTTTGCCAATCACTGAGAAAATACTGTTAATAAACATGTTGTTCAAAAGGTAAACAGTCGTGATTAAGTGCTATTTTTAAATGTAAGGTTATGAGACATTCCTCGATGATATACACTGTACAAGGAAAAATTTAACATACATTCATATCTGTAATCTAGTCTTATGAGCTAATGAACAGTGTGATAGTGAAAACATCCTGTAATGAGACCTTACTTGTAATTTAGAAACAATATGTCGAAATGCATACGTGTGAGCGAAGACCTGTGTTAAGAAAAGATATGACTGTCACAGTGTTTTAAGCAAACAAGGAAATTGGGTAACGGTGTTTTCTGACACTTTGTAAATCCCACGCCAACCTTTGCAATATATATTTTAAATTACAGTTAAAAGACCCAGTGTAGAGGAAGGAATATGGTGTAGGGTTCATGCCGGTATCAGCGCTAAACCCACAAACATGGTCTTGGAAAACTGCAACTCCAAACATACACTCTAACACACTCATAACACTTATTTGCTGTCTCACTTGGAATTGCATCCTCCTCTCGTCATCCATAATTTACACAACCAGAATGCTATCACTCAAAAATGATTATACCTGATGAAAGATTCTAACAAACGTTGGCAGAATTAGTCGTATTTTACATCACGGTTGGCAATATCACACGAGAGGGAGTGCTGTTGTGAGTAATATCAGCATGGTGTTACATGGTGCGGTATGGAGAGCTGCATCATGAGATGTTTAGCTGATTATAAGAGCCCTGACGCAGGGCTTTAGAGGGGGTCAGTGAAATAGGAGTTGTGAGAGTGCTTGTGACACGCATGGGAAGACCTTCCTGTTTGGAGATACAGTAGCGTGGGATTATTAATTAGGGAACTTAAAGAAAACCAAAGAAAATTGAAAAAACACAAAACAAACAGGCCTCCACCATCTACGCGAGAACGGACGGGGCTCTGGAAACTAAAATTAAAACTTATATCCTATGCCCTTACCGAGGATTTATAGGAGAGAGTGTGTTTCTTAATTTGTGCTTTGCACTTAACTCAGAACGCATGCTGAACTGAGGCGTGTCGCTCTCTCTTTCTCTCTCTCTCCCTCTCAAGACGGCGTTTTAGGCAGACAGAGGCTGGGTCTTTGCCTTTCTCCCTCTCTTGAGCATGTTTGTCTGTATCTTTCTTTTCTTTTTTTCTTTCTTTCTTTAGCTTTGTCTTTGGCCCTGATACCTTACCGGTGCTACCTAAATGATCGCACAAAGTGCTGGGGTATCAGGACCCTGATACCTTGCGTGAATCAGTGTATCAGCGTGAAAGGCCACCAGGTGAGGCGCGTTCACTCTGATTGCAGCGTTGCCTGGCAACCAGGTGTATAAATGGCCGCGCCTTTGCCTATTCAGAACTCCGCGGGGTAGCAGCCTCGGATCTGCCCGTTCCAAACAGAGTAAAGCATTTTCGTGCGGCTTTGCCCCTCGTGAGACCCGCGTCGTTATACATGGCTGTGAAGGCATGAAGGCGCAGCATGAGTACAATTCTTCAAACACAGTTTATTATCAACCGATTACAGTATATTTGGTTTATATATTATATTTGGTTTATTTAACCAGTTATTTTGTTCTGCCAACACATATCCTTCCGTGACTTGTGGAACTAACTGAGCATGACTGTAAATAAAAGAACACTGATGATTCAAAGGCATCTCGGAATCTCTTGGAAAAAATTATGAAGGAGCCAAAGTGTTTTTTTAAAGATGACATAATGTTATCAGATCTGGTTTCTTGGTGAAAGTGCTTATCTGATTGGTTTTGAATGTGGTTTTTGGCCTCTCTCCGCAGTATGGAGTGAGTGTAATTAATGGTTAGTAGAACACCGGTGACTCAGATTGATACACTTAGTTAAACTCTACATACTTTGGAAATTATTGTTTTTCGTCTTGCACTAACAGCATGTTAGTTTTTTATTGTAGTGACATTTATTGGAGCAATAAGATTATCTTCTCTTTTTTTCTCTGTTTTTTTTCTTTATACATACTACAGTACCTCTGGGTAACGTCATTCTTAAACATGGTATACATTTCAGCTGTTATGCTGATGACACAGAATTATAGTATGTCTTAGCGAAACCAGATGAGAGTCAATCTAATTTTAATAAAGCTGAGTAATGTGTAAACCCTGAATACTTATTATCTTATTTCTACTTAATTCTGACAGGACAAAAGTACTGGTACTAGGACCACATGTAGCTAGAAGTAAACTTTCCGACCACACAGTAACTCTGGGTGGCCTTTCTGTTTCATCATGTACAGCAGTAAAATACCGTGGCATGACTGGATATAGATTCCAGTCTTTCATTTGAAGCTTATGTAGATAATAGCACTAACATATCCTCCTTTCATCTTAGAATTATTGCACATATAAGAAATAAAATGTCACTTAATGATAAAGAAAAATTTGTTCATATTTTTGTAACTTCTAGGTTGGATTAATGCCTTACTGTCTGGATGTTCTACTAGGTGCATAAACAAGCTTCAGTTAGTCCAGAATGCAGCAGCCAGAGTTCTTACCAGAACCAGAAGATCTGACAACATCACCCCTATTTTATCCACACTGCACTGGCTCCCAGTGAAATTCTGCACTGATTGCAAAATACTACTATTGACCTATAAAACACCAAATGGTCTCACACCACAGTACCTGTGTGAACTGCTGGTATTTTGTGATCTGCAACGCCTACTTCAATCAAAAGGTGCAGACTAATTGTTGATACCTTGTATAATGAAAACTAAAGCAGGTGCCCAGAGCTTTTTTTTATTTTTTTTTATACATATATATATATGGGTTTCTGTAAAGTTGATTTGTGACACTGTCCATTATTGTGCATCTATCTATTTTTTATAATGGTTATCTAGGAACCTAGAGCACAAGGTGGGCTACATCCTGGATGGAGTGCCAACCCATTGCCAATTTTTTGGAGCAATGAGAAGTTTTTCCTGCTTTAACAGGACGTTTTTACTTTAATAACATGCTTTCTTGTTGCAACACAATGCTTTTCTTGTATGAAAGAGATTTTTTTGTAGTAAGGTATTCTCATGGTAACTACAGTAGTTGTTTTTTGATATAATGATATGCTATTCTCAAAAATAGAAGATTTTTTTCCTGTTATTATTAGATTTTTTTTTCATAATAATATTTTTTGTTTGTTTGTTCGTTTGTTTCATAATAAAATGCTGTTTAGGATCTTATATTCCTTATGAGGGACATAAAGCAGCAAAACACTTCCATAGAATAAACATGGTTGAAATAAGAACATTCATTCTTTTGACCAGGAGGTGGTGCACTGCACTATTCTAGGCCTGTGAGACTTTACCTTTGTCTGTATAATTGTGACAGGATGAGAAGAATGGAATTGATGGTTTGGGATTTTTTTATGCATTCTATTGTGAATTAACAGTAGAAATACAAAAGCTGTGGATATTAACATTATACAATTTGCTCACAGTTCTTGTATTATAAACAGCTTTCCATAGGGAAAGAATAGAGCCATGAGATTGAGTGCATCAATAAGTCAATACATCAATGAAAATCAAAAGTTGCTATTAAGGCTGGAATATGACTATGGCTTCATATGAATCTTAACTTACATTTAGCTTAGAATTGAAATATTGCCAAACAAAAGAAGTGCTTAGATATTTTTAGTATATGCATATGGTACACATGGTGCAATAAAATAGGTGTGGCTCTTATAGTACTAGCAACTCTTGGTCGACAATCCACTTGCCATTGCCATAAACGGCCCATACTGTATGTGTCTAAACACATATTTATAATAAAGTAATCTGTGATATCTATGGGGATCTGGATCTTCCTCTTTCTTATACAGTAAATCTGTAAAAACCACATTTGCAGCTGATATACTATGGAGTGACTTCACTTTGTCAGGACGATTATGTTTTCTTGTAATGCACAGGAAACAAGGTGCGGCATTTCTCAGTTTCTCTTGCAGCCACCAAAAACGTATACTTATTTTCTCTGGTTTGTACAAAAGCGAGTCAGAGTTTTCCAAAGGAAAGGTTCAATCACAGAATGATGAAGTGATAATGAGCAAAACAGAAGCGGACAATCTGGGTTAGTTGATGGATGTAGGATTTTAGTGAAGCTAGACTTTGGCAAGATATGATGTTTGATTTATATGTGTGACCCATAACTACAGCCAAAGTTTGTTTTAGAAAGGTCCAGAAAGTCTTCAGGAAAACAAATCATCCTAATAAAATGATTATGATTAAAATGATTAAAATTGTAAGATGAATGATAAGATATTTGGTGCTTTCAACTCAGTATAATGTTATTTTGTGAGATTTGGAATGCAAGCTGTTTTGCCTCTGAAATGTCAGGAAAAAAAACAATCCCAAAACCCCTCTGGACAGGTAGGGACGTGTCTGCGCTTCGGGGAAAGAGGGGGAGAGGAATGTTGATGAAATCAATACCAGACAAAGGACCATTATCACCTCAAAGTGGTGTTGAAACACTTACAATGACAACCAACTCTTACAATGTTAAATTCTTCGGTCTAGGCTAGACTGTAGTTTGTATTTGTTTCTTTATTTCTACATTTAAGTAATATCACACGGGAGCGAGAGCTATTGTGCTGGATATCAGCACGGCTGTGATGTAACTGTAAGCATGAGGACCAGCCTGAGTGCCAAAGGCATCAAACTGTTCCACAAACACCATTTATTATCAACAAATTATAATTTGTTTGTCTATTTACAGTAACCAGTTATTTTGCTCCGCCAACACAAACGGCAGCATGGTGGTTTAGTGATTAGCACTGTGGGCCTGCACCTCCAGGGTCGGGGTTCGATTACCACTTCAGGGTCTGTGTGCATGAAGTTTGCATGTTCTCCCCGCCCAAAAGATATGCAGATTAGGATAATTGGTGTTCCAAAATTGCCCGAAGTATGTCCGTATGTTGACTGAAGCTTCTACCACAGATGTAAAAATGGGAATAACTACAATGGTCCATGGTCCCTAGTGACTACAAAGGTTCCTAGATGGATGGATGGATGGCCAACACATATCCTTCTGTGATTGATGGAATTAACTAACAGAGCTGGCAACCAAGAGTAATTAACAGCGGTAAAAGAAGTTTTAAATTCTTTCTGGTACTATGCAACCAAAAGGTAAGGAGAATAAACCATGGAGGTGGACTGACTTGTAAATCTTGTATGTTTCTCTTTATACGTCAGCTTTTCTGCTTTAGAATATCAGCCATATTGAATATATTGTATATACCAGTAAACTGGCGACAGTATCATGGGCACCCAAGGCTCTTTTATGCCTGTAAGGACCCAAGGCTAGCCCATCCAGGGTCGCGGGACCTGGAGCCTATCCCAGGAGGCTTAGGGCATGAGGCAGGGAACAACCTTGACAGGGTGCCAATCTATCACAGGACACACACACTCTCACACACTCATTCACAGAACGCCAATTAGCCGAACCTGCATATCTTTGGACTGTGGGAGGAAACCGGAGTACCCAGAGGAAACCCACCAAGCTTCAGACATGCAAACTCCATGCACCCAGAGATGGGAATCGAGCCTGGCCGGGAATCAAACCCGGACCCTGGTGGTGCAAGGCGACAGTGCTAACCATTACACCACCGTGCCGCCTCCATCCAAACTCCAAACATCCATGGAATGCGCCAGACCAACAAGTCCAATCCATGTAGGTCCACAACCCACAGCTCCTGAATCATTGCTGATGTTAAGCTGACTAAATATTACTTATAAGGGTGTTAATAGTTTTAAAAATCAATGTTTTTCAGAAAATATGCATGTTTTGTATTTGCAACCACGGGGGGGGGGGGGGGAGGGGGGGACGCAATCCAGTGTCTTCCTGTGCCAGTCCCAAGTCTGGATAAATGCAGAGGGTTG
>JAQMYJ010000036.1:27322076-27337481 GCA_030014305.1 Clarias laeviceps | reverse complement strand
AACGGCCAGAGTCGTATATTTCAGAGTTGTATTGTAACAAACACACAAAATCTCGTATCTGTAAGCTGTGGCCGTAGGTTTTGGAATCCAACTCAGACAAAATTACACACAAATCTTTTTTTTTACGCACGAATATTTTTGACAGTGATTTTATTCCATATTCTTCCACTGAGACATATTCCACCTATGCTGCAGGATTTATAGTACACCTGTATAGGAGGTTTAGCTGATAATGTGGCTGTAGCTACATGGAAGCTATGCATATACAGCGTATACCTCATGAGACTGAGTTTCTCGAAAGCAATCACAATAAAAAATTTTTTATTGTTTTTTTTTCTCCCTGGCCCAGCTTGAGAAGCTATGAGGAAGGAAAGCTTATAGCCACCAGTTTATTATCAGTTAAACACTGTGCTACAGTATTTAAAACACATTTGTCTCAATAGACTTCTCTTACATCTGCATTTAATTTTACTTTTAAATTTACGTACTTTTATGTTGTATGTATGGGCGCTTTTATATGTCTTTTTAACAAATGAACATAATTCTTAAGAGATATCCAAAATGTTTATTAATGTCCCAGGTGGAATATAATTCCTGCATTATGGCTTCCCTGTAAATATTTTTTCTTCTTTTTGGGATTTTCGCTATTTTTCTCCGTAATTTTGTCGTAGCCAGTTCCTGTCCGTCAATACTGCATTCTCCAATCAAGGCTACAACTATTAACCAGGGAGGGCGAAGACTATCATGTGCTTACCCCAAGACACATAATGCCAGCCAACTGCATCTGCTTGCTCACATACCGTTAGGAGCGAAATAATGCACTCGGAGGACAGCGCTATCAGCTCCTTCTGCTTACGTGAGCTTAGAGACACCCATGGTTGCCTAGAGCCACGATTAATGGGAGAACGCTAGAGTGCCTATTCCCGAGAGAGCTCGGCCAATCAGCTCTTTCTAGGTTTCCCTGGGATTCGAACTTGTGATCTCCAGACGATAGGGCGAGCACTTTACTGCTGCAGCACGCAGAGGCCCGAAATTAAATTTTTCTAGCCAATCAGATACGAGACTTTCTAGAAAACTGTGCACATGAGCTATGCAAATTGTCTTCTTGCCTGCAGTGACACCATACCAGGCAGGAAATTTGAACGGCATGTTCAACCACATTTATGGAAAAATGAAAGACATAATTTGGCTTTCTATACACCCACACAGACACGCATGTGAATGTCCAAAAAATATTAAAAGTTCATTTTGCATAATGGGTGCCCTTTAAAGCTACAGTCCTGTGTAAAAGTCTTGACCCACCCTTCCATTTCTTCATATTTTGCTTCTTAATCCTTAATGAAGGACTTTTTTTTAATGCTTTTCATTTTTGGCTAGTTTTTGGATCTCATTTTCAGTCCAGTCCCTGTACCTGAGCAGTTGCAGAGGAAAGTTTTCCCTCTGTTAAGTCACACAGTCACCTATCAATCATTCAAGCTTAAAAACATCTAACCAAAGGCATGACCCAGTGAGAAACTGGTGCAGATGATGACCAATGATCGGGCCGGTGATTAGTATACTGGTGATGCTGAGTGGTTGGAACAAGCCATTTTTAAATTGTAAAACATCTGTTCTCGTTTTTGTATATAATTTAATATATAGAAGAAATGGGGAGGGCTCAAGACTCCTGTAGATTGTAGGTTTGTTTTTGTTACTGGATTTCCAGAAGCATTTTCAGTACTTGAACAACGGACAATCCTGAAAATGGTCTGTTTGCTTTGTGGTGTGTAAGCTAAAGAAGCGGATAAATTTAAATGCAAATAAATTTCCAAGGCAATGGGCAACTTGCAAAGGTTTTATTTTTTTTTCGCTTTTGTGTAGATAGGAAAATACGGCACTAAGGGTAATATAAATGATAAAGCTGCAAAGTACACTGTCATTTTATTCCAGTCTTGGCATGGCATCTCATTCCTTCCATTGATTTAAACACACAACCCTCCAATCGGAGGCACAAAGTCTTCAAGAAAAATGGAGCGTTTCGTCTTTTCTGTGTGACGAAGGAGCTCATTGATGTACTAAAGCTGACACACGTGGTGATTTGTTTCCTTGCAGGAGTTTAAGGAGGGCCGGCGTGCGAGTCACACAGCTCCTCAAGTGCTGTTCAACCACCGAGAGCCTCCTCTGGAGCTGAAGGACACAGACGCCGCAGTGGGAGACAACATCGGCTACATCACCTTCGGTATATACTTTTGTCGCTGTGTTTAACACCGTGCAAACAGGAGCAGTAGTGAATTAGAGCTTGACCTACACATTACTTATATAGACTTGATGTTGAATAAAAAAAAAAAAAACTTGAAGGGTCTTAGTAAGGTCACAGATCAGCTTAACTCTTCGTCAACTCCTTTGTCATCACCTCTTGAACTATACTAGAAAGAGAGACACCATTATTCAGCATTAACTGCTGTTTATGTGATGATGATGATGATGATGTTTTAGTACGGTCTAACACATCACTCCAAAATCCCCTTTAGATGAAGATCTCATGCTTGTCAAGGCTATAGTGTGTGATTTTATAATTTTTTTTGTCATCAATCCATTCAATGAGCTTGTACGTTGAGGCGGAGTCATCCTAAAAGAAACCACGCCCACAAGGAAAGAAATGTCTTTTTATAGCCTTGCGTATTTGTGACCAAGCCATATAATTTCTTTACTGTTTAAACAAACAGCGTCCTGAAGGTAATATAGTCTGATTGAAACACTGGGATAAGTGCATTAGTGTAGCAGAGAAATAAAGTTTTACTCTCATAACCGTCTTCTGCTATCCCGCAAAATGAAAAGTACTGGATTGACTCGAACGCCCCTCGTACATCTTCCAGACAACTGAAACGCAGACGCAAATGGTAAGAGGGCTGCTGCAACAAAAAAAGTAGCCGTTTCTTTTCTTTTTTTTCCATGTCTTCAGGGTTAATATTGAAGTTGAATAAAATTAAACACCTTATACCTTTTTTCAAAGGCAGTGTTTTATATTTGTTCTTGCTGTAACACCCCTCCTAGGAATTTAAAAAGATTTGATTGATGTAGAAAGGTTGGGCAGGTTACCGGTGACGGATGCTTTATGTCTGTGTGTGTTTTGTGTCGTCAAACATCCATTTCCCTTCTAAAGTGTCTCGATGCTTTTATCCGAGAGTTGCAACACACATTACAAGGCCCTCAGCTCGTCTTTTAGGCCATGACTCAATGTTGATTTTAGCAGGCTCGGCCAGGAAGCGTTCGCCATTTATTTATTGACACTGTAAATATCGTCTAAGGTTCTGTCACCTTGTAGAAATACACTACATGTCATACAGAGCTTCTCCACACAAACATGCACATGTTTGGGATGATGATGAATATTAATAGTACAACTAGTGAGGGATAAAACACTAAGAGGCGTTCCCTTTTAGGAAAAGAAAGATCGAAGGCATGCTGCGATGTGGACGGATACGAAGCACCATGAAGCTGATTATTTTGCTAAAACAACACATTCTGAAGTTTTTATACCACTGCAGTCAGATTAGTATTCAATTATGATTATGGTTTATTATTCATTTATTGGTTGAATTTTATCTGTGAAACGTTGGCTCCTGCTATTATTTCTGATGTAACCATCATTCCACATCACCTTCTCTTTTTCTCTTTTGAAACTACATAGAAGGATAGATAGATAGATTGATTTGTGAATAAAGCCCCAAAAAAAAAAAGTAAAAGTGTTACTGAGAAACCAAATGTTATTAAGAAAGCACAATAGCTTAATTAGCCGAGTCCTGTGATTGCCTTTCATAAATGTTAGAACATTTCCAGGGGGAAAACTTATAACAAGGAAATGTTCAAGTCAAACCTGTATTTATGATGAAATTTCTCCTGAAGGAAGCCGTAAAACAGATTGACCGATTTATTAAGATTATTAATAAAATTTTATATACCTCTAAATACAAATTTTGCTATATAAACCAGACGACACAAAGCTATTGATGTGTAAAAACCTGCAAATTCAAATTGATAATCTGCAAAAAACTGATTTACTAACACGGTCTATATAGAAAGTACAGAACACTATAAGCACAGTACAGTGATGAGACTCTTGCCCGCAGTGAAACATTTGAATAATGCAAACGTTTTAAGGAAAGGCCGTACGTCCGTGAACCATAACGATCCCGGCCGAGGCGGCTCGGAGCACACTGCAGCCGTTCCCATGAGCATTCATCGAGTGAGACGCCCGATCCTTAAAAATCATTAGATAACTTGGTGCCAGCTTTCGGAAGTGACGCATCTGTCTGTGGGAACTGTACACACAATCATTGATGAGTACCACAGGAACTTGGCTGGGAGTTGTTTTTGAATGGCAAAAGAATGAAAATGGAGCTTTATTTTATAATTAATTTACCGATACAATCATTGAATACAAAATATGCATCCTGTAAAAGTTTTCCCACAATCCTCTCCATCCCCAGGTGTCATCTGGAACAGTCAGGGTAGGAAGGTTGTCATTGATGTGTGATACAAGTGGGGCAAATATCGCAACTATTACATCAGATGTGTTAATTTGTGCATTAAAATACTTCCCAAAGTTGGTTTCAAGTGCACATCAATAGCTTTGCGTCGTCTGGTTTATATAACAAAATTTGTATTTAGAGATATATAAAATGATATTAATAATATCACTTATATTGAACACAGGTGCAGTTCATAATATTATTAGTGGTGCTTGTGAAGCAAATTCAAAAATATATATTTTTTTATTATTCTTCGGTACAAACTTTGACGCATAACTAGTTCTGTACAGTTTGTCATAGACCTATGAAAGAGGTGTTGAATCGTTTGGCTTATTCAGGAATGGAGTGCTATAACTTTTATATGGCATGAAAACTTAACATTGAGGCCAACTTTGACGGATTCTTGTGCAGAGCAAGAATTTTGTAGAAATTTAAATCTGTAAAATTTACCACATTTTTAAGAGGCTTGCAAGCTGTCAGAACATATACAGTATAAGTTGTACCCCTGGGGCGCAAGAGGTGCCGAAACTGGACAAAACCGTGGATCCCATTGTCATAAAGACATAGGGCTGGGCTCATTTTACTCAGGCAACCAATCAGTCTCTCAGGGTCATTGTGAAACTGTCAAGCCACGCCTTAGGCCCAAGTTTTGCCAAGGCAAACACCACTCATATCTACCTCATATGTACCTCTCTCATTATTCTTGTTGTACGAATCACCATAGTGCATTATATCCTGTTTATGTGCTTCATGCAACACTTGAGTTTAAAGCTTAAAGCTTCTTTTTATCCCCTCCAGTCCTGTTCCCTCGTCATACCAACGCCAACGCCAGAGACAACACCATCAATCTCATCCACACCTTCCGTGATTACCTGCACTACCACATCAAGTGCTCCAAGGTAAGTCCTCCTTTTCAGAATGCTTCCAACTGGCTGAAGAACAGAGTGGGATAAAATATAATCATTATGGCCGATGGTTTAAATTAAATGTGGTGTTTCAGTCCATCATGCTGTGAAGTGATGATGAAAACGCACACGATGACATGTATGTGGGATTAACTGTTGTGCTCTGCATGTTTTATCCAGGCTTACATCCACACTCGCATGAGAGCCAAGACCTCTGACTTCCTGAAGGTTCTGAACCGCGCTCGTCCCGACGCCGAAAAGAAAGAGATGAAGACGATCTCGTGAGTATCTGAGCGAAACGCAAATGGGTGCGGTTGTGCAGGAGTCGATGTCACTACACTCAAACTAACCACAAAAATTTATATGGTTTAGTCATGTGGTGTGATTTGGCTGTCTGGTAACGACTTCCCCCGTCATCTCACACTGCCATATTCATCCATAAAACCATCTTAGAACTTACGTCTGCTTAGTTAAAGAGTATTTTACAGCAAACCAAAAGAAGTTTCTCCAAGTTCATTTTGTTTTCCACCTCAGTGTTGGTCAGCGTTTTAGTGGAGAGATTAATGCAGTTTTTCCCCACAGGTTAGATGAATCTTCAGGATTCGTTTAAAGTCCAATTAGTCAGTTTCTTCTTCAAAAAAAGAAAGAAAGCATAAATTATTACATATTGGTGGAGATTAAAGGTCTCAAAATTAGTGACAAAAAAAAGTTTTTTGAATTGTATATCACAGAAAACATATCGGATATCAGATCCTGTGCCAAAAAAATTTACAAACTTTGGTTTAGGAAACTATTTTTTATATTTGGAAAGTTTTTGAGTATAAAGATGAATAGAAAGGCTTGATTATGTAAAATCGATATGATTTAATTAAAGTAAGTAAGGAATTGATTTATAAAGCACAATTATTCAATTCAATTCAGTTTGCCGATTTTAAGAATGGATCTTGCCGCAAAGCAGCTTTCCAGAAATAAAAATTTAATAATATAAATAAAAAAATATTCTGTGGCAAGGAAAAAATCCATGAGATGACATGAGAAAGAAATCAAACTCAAAGGGAACTCATGACCATCTGGGTGATATTAAGTCGTACGACCATTAATAAAAAAAAGCCCTTCTGTAACCGTATACTCTGAGGTTGAAAGTGTAACTTTATCAACACACAGTGTTGATAAATGTGTGTGTCTTGTCATCATGACCAACTTGTTGAGGTTACCAAATGTTCACTGATGAAGACTTGGATATAAAACTGTTCAGTTAACTGGCAGCTTCAGTTATTAAATTATTCGAGCGATTGCGGTCAAAAGCATTTATAGTGAAACTGTTAGTATCATTGCAATCTACACATCTTCAGAGTTATTAAGTGGAGCCGTGCTCGGGTATTATTGACCCACATAAAAGCGAGCAAAGAGCATAAAAATAGGAACAGTTTGTCACAACCAAAACAGATTTTTCTTTTCATGAAAACAATATTCAGTGAGTATCAGCAAACACTCAAGGTCTGCCTTGTTTTCTTCCTTGTTTTTTTAACTCATAAAGACACGATGTTTGATGTAACGAAACAAAAAGCTCTCTTCATTCCTCTCAGCATCAGATTTGTTCATGGCTCAGTGCGTAAGGCTTTGGGCTACTGGTTGGAATGTTAAATAAATGAGAAACCGAAAGGAAACCGAAACACTCCGCTGATGACTACTTATTACATACAGTACATTATTGTATACCGTAACCTAAATGCCAATCTATGAGCTAAAGTACTATAAGTACAGCGTTATATTTTCAGTACATGCTCGATGACGGAGCTGAAACCACAGGTATTGAGGTCGTGACAGCAAAGGCTCTGACTTCCTGTAAACTCCAGCCAAAATCAACAGACATGCATTCTTTGGCGTACACTTTTTCTCTTTCACTGTTTCGCTTTATCTGTGCATTAGGCTATGTTTTTTCCACATATCTTAAGGTTTTTAAGCAGACTAAGAGGAAGTAGTTTATTTTTAATCTGCTGATTTGACTTTTCTGGTCAGAAAATCCAGAGCCGCAGGAAGTTCCCACATTCGAACAATTCCTGTGTGTTAAAGTTTAAGCTGTACAGTTTCCCCACAGATCGGTCTGAAATATATTTGGCAATATGTTAAATAAAGATGTCTTAATAGTGCCGAATAAAGATGTCTTAGCTAATATATATATATATATATATAATGTGTGTATGTGTGTGTGTATGTGTATACTGTATATATAGATAGATAGATAAGACTCACAAAGACACAATGTATAATATTTTACTATTTATATATTAAGTATATATTGTAATAGTAAAATATTAGTAAAATATACTTGCGGTGGTAGTCAGCAGAATGGGTCCGGCTTTACCTGCCAAGTACAGAAGAGGTCTACTACAATACCAGTCAAAAGTTTGGACACACCTTCTAATTCCATGGTATTTTTTCTTTCTACACTGTGAAACAAGTGTAGAACAAAGCATCCAGAATATACAATAATCTCCTTTGAACAGTTGATATTGAGATGTATCAGCTACTTATGATCTGTAAATCCTTCATAACGGCTCTAATCTGAGGTGCTGTTTGTTAATTGGTGATTTCTGAGGTAACTGGTGACTCTAAATGAACTTCTCCTCTGCAGCAGAGGTAAGTTTTGGTCTTGCTGTCCTGCGATGGTCTTCATGAGAGACAGTTTTATCACAGTGCTTGATGGGTTTTGCGAAAGCACCTGACACAATACTGTTCTAGCAGGAACATTTGACCTTCATGTCTTAAAATAGCAACTGACGTTGTTGTTGTTACTTAATTACATAATTCCATATGTGTTGTTTGATAGTTGTTTTAAAACAAAAATTGTTTCAAGTTTTTGATTTTTATTGTTCTGAAATAAATAAATCCCTAAAACGTTAAATTAGGATGTGTCCAAACTTTTGACTGATTCTATACCACAATATTTTTATTTCTTTAATATGTCTATTAATTTCACATTCCAGAGATCCAACCTACTTAACCACCTCCCCTCCATCCACCATCCGTTGTCTTAACACAAGCCCCATGAACAATCTGTTGACCAGCATATACACTGACTGTCCATTTCTCTGGATGTTTGTGTAGTTTTCCAATCAGCCAGTCATGTAGCAGCAGGTCATTTGCTTTAATTTATGCAGATAAAGAGGTCAAGAGGTTTAGTGCAGATAAACAGTGTTGTGCACTCTGAGACTCTTTCTCCACAGCATGGTTGCTCAAGTTTGGTTATTTAAGTTGTATTTAATATTTATTATGGTTTAGTGGCAATACTGAAAAGCTTTGTGGTTCAAGTCGGTAGAGAAAGTATGTAAAAATAATGAGGTAATAAGAAATCAGCCATGAAGTTTCCTACATCACCCAAACGAGGGAGGGTTCTCTGTTGACTCTGGTTCCTCTCAAGGTTTCTTCCTATTGCCATCTCGGAGAGTTTTTTTCTTGCCACCATCGCCGTCGACTTGGTTATCAGGGACAATCTGTTCGTTTTGACTTCTTACACGTTTCAGACTGATTTTCATAATTTTTTTGATTCTTTAAAGCTGCTTTACAACAATGTTGCTGTTAAAATTGCTATATAAATAATTATAAACTGAATTGAATTGAAGAAACTATGAAGGGTGTGTCCTTTATACCTTATGGATAATATTTTCCTCTATAATTATAGCCGTGCTCTTGATCATTAGGCCACTGTTTTGAAACTGGTTACATTTCAGCACAGCAAATCTTTTGTGTTATTTATTTATTAATTTTTTTTAATGAAATTTAAACCTAACAAATAGTTTAATAGATATCTGTTAATTGTTATACAATTAAAAGTCATATGGATTGTTTAGCTAATTCTGATTTTCTCTCTCCAGGGGAAAGACATTTTCTCGCTAAAATGGCACAGTGAACAAACACGCTTACGGGACCAGTCAGCGTTACCCGAGTGCAAAGTGGACTACACCACCCGGATTCGGACGGCGCTTGTAGATTCCTAGACGCTTGCAAATTCTTCAAGGAACAAAACAAATTTCCTTCGAATCCTCGACAAAAAGTCGTAAACATTTTTATACAGCCCTTGGTAAATTGGACATTTGGTACTTTTTTTTTTTTTGTCTGCGCCTTCCCGCTGTTATCTGCCACATCTCATCTGAGAAATGCATATGCAGTATTGCTCCATGTGTGTACTTATTGTCTTTGATCTTGTACCAGATTATCTGTCTGCTTTCGAGCTAATAAATAAACCAGTCTTAGAGAAAAGAAGTGTCGATGTGCCTCAATTAAAACTTTCTGCATCTTCCAAAAATAATCACTACATGGATGCATGGCTTTAGAAATAATACAAACCACCAAAAGTTTGAACCTTTTAAAAGGTGCTTTGCAGTAATTAGCATTATTTATATACGTAGTTCATGTACATTTATTTTACAAAAAAGAATGAGATGGAGTTACTATCCAGAAGATCCCAGTCAGTAAAAGGGCAAATGTTAGTGTTAGTGCTCACCTTTTATTTCATTTATTAGAAAATTGTGTCTTAAATCAGCTTTTATTTCAATAATGAACTTGTCTCATCAATTACAAATCTATATAACACCCAGAAGACCCACAATACACACCAAGTTTTAGGCATCAGGGGTCACACTTTTTTTTTCTTTTAATTGTTTAACACCGAGACAACAGGCAGACATGCACACTTCAGAGTGAGAGAAAAGCATAGAAAGCACAAGATTAAGGCAGTAATTTAAAACATTGACCGCTGACTCAACTGAGGATGTTGGGCAACACTGCAGTGGAAACATCACTCTTCCACATTCTGTAAAGCCTCCGCCTCAGGGTGCTCAGGCTCCTCCTCTTTCTGTTTCTTCTCGTCTTCGTCTGCATTAATGTTCTCCACAGAAGATTTTAACTCCACCTCCTGCTTGGGCTGTGTGTCCTCCTGAAGGATCACTGCCTCCTCTACCGGAGCGTCCTCCACAAGACTCACTGACTCCTCCACCTGAGCCTCCACAGGATTCACTCCCTTCTCCACCTCAGTGTTGTCCTGAAGGTTCACTGCTGCTTCTATCTTCTCCATCTGAGTGTCCTCCAGAAGGCTCACTGCTTCCTCTACCTGAGCAGCCACCACAGGGCTCACTGCCACCACCACCTTCTCCACGTCAGTGTCCTCCTGAGGGCTCGCTGCCTCCTCTACCTTCTCCACATGAGCGTTGTCATGAAGGCTCACTGCTTCCTCCACTTGAGCAGCCACCACAGGACTCACTGACGACTCCACCTTCTCCACGTCAGTGTCCTGAGGGCTCGCTGCCTCTTCCACCTTCTCCACCTGAGTGTGATGAAGTCTCACTGCCTCCATCTTCTCCACCTCAACCTCCTCCACTAGGTTCAATGTAATTTTCTTCTCTACCAGAATGTCTTCTCCAGGTCTCACAGTTTCCTCCTCTACTTTTCCCACCTCCTCGATTTCACCTAGGATGACTGGGTCTTCTTCCATTCCATCTCTGGCTTTGTTTTGATCGTATTGCTTGTTCATAGCGGTGTTGGCAGCGTTCAGCTCTAAGTCTTTCTGTGTGATTTGCTCTTCTTCCACAATATCGGGCGTCTGCTCAGGAATCAGGTAACTGGGCTCTACAGGAGATCGAGTGGTACAGAGATCATTAAAAGTTTTTTGATTTTTACATTTTTGTTTTGTCTAATTAAAAAAAAAAAAGTAAGATGACTTAATTTTTGTCTGAAATTCAGTCTTTTGCCAATTAAACCTTAACATATTAAAAAAAACAGTAGGAGTTAATCTATTGCCCATAACCCTCAATTAAGTTAATACCTTCAATGACCGATGCTGTTAAAGGTTAAAAAATAAATAAATAAACAAACTAGATGGTAGCAGAACTACTGTGCACTAATGCTACACTAATGCACTAACTCGTCTCAGCGTTTCACTAGCGCTTGGATACCATCAAGGTAGAAAAATTTCTCAGTATGCCGGAGCCATAATCGGACTGCCTGCTTCACGTCTGAAACGCTGGCCTCCCAGGAACTCCTTAAACGACCCAAACATGTGGAAATGGCTTGAAGCGAGATCAGGATACTGGCAATATTTCCCAGCCGAGTTCCTGTAATGTGCGAGTGGTGCTGGTGAAGGATAGTGTACAGTTCCTACAGACAGATGCATCTCTTCTACAAGTTCAAGACAAGTTGTCTGTCGATTTTCAAGTATTAGACGTGATGTTCACAGGAACAACTGCAGTGAGGAAGGGGGGGTAGTATGTTTCCGACATGAATGTCTAAGGACTCAAATCCATGTGACCTTTCGGCTTTGGGTTTACGTCTCTCTCTCTCTGTTTGTTAGTTAACAAACGGACCGGTTTTAAAAGCGTCACCTTTATCGACCCCGCTATTGTGTTACGATCTCTCATGCTTTATGCTTCAGGGGAGAAACACACTTGCATCTTCAGCAATCACAGCTGAAGTGACAGGATTAAATACGTTGATGTGTAGGTTTAGACAGCAGGAGAAAGCAGTAATCATGGATTTTAAGTAGGTGGTTAAACCACTGGAGTTTAATTAGGCGAGTGACGGGCAGAGGGCCAGGATGTCAGAAGAGATTTAAGAAGAATATACGAGTAATCGGAAAGACGCGGCACTTACCAGCACTCAGAGCTTGCTCTAATGAAAACTCCACACTACGAGAGAGAAGGAGAGATAAAAATGAGCTTAGACAGGCAGAAGACAGTTAAGAAGTTATGAGCTTGTTGCACAATAATCTGCACACAATATTATAATGATTATGGACATTTTGAACTACTATTACTACTGTGGGGTGTTCCGGAGACAGTCTGTATGAAGGGGGCAGGTTTGTCCGTGTTAGTGAACTCTCAATTCAACTCTCTGCTTTTCTCAAATATTTCCCCTACACGTTATGCTTCCGCTATTCATTTTTTATTAACAGGTATCCCTTTGGTGGTGGTGTGGTTAGCACGGTCACCTTGCACCTCCAGGTTCCGGGTTCGATTCCCACCTCATGTCTGTGTGCATTGAGTTTGCATGTTCTCCCCGTGCTTGGTGGGTTTCCTCCAGGTTTTCAACAGTCCAAAGACATGCAGATTAGCCTAATTGGCGTTCCTAGGTAAATTGCCCATAGTGTGTGAATGAGCGTGCGTATACTGTATGTGTGTGCGCTGCGATGGATCAGCACCCTGTCCAGGCTGTCCCTGTCCCCACCTCGGTGGTATCAGTTATCAACAAAAGCCATTATGACAAGTAAATGTAGTTACTTAACACACTCAAATTATAGCAAGAAATGTTTTATTATTTTTATTTATCAAGAACAAAAGCTAAGTGGAAACAACATCCAGCCTTGATGCATTAAAATTAATTAAAAATAGCTTTATCTTGTGTTAACATGATTTCCTGAGTCCTACATGTAAATAAAAAGTAACAGTCAAACAGTCGGGCTAATATTAAATACCAGGATTATGCTGAATGCATTGCTGGAAGTCTTTTAACGTATCTCCGCTCCTCCATGTTTATAATCTGAGTGACTCACAATTGTTGTTAAAGCAGTAAGAAACCTGAGAAGTTCTCCAACTTTAGTTACCTTTCAAGGAAAAAGGGTGAGACGCCTTTATACCTGACAGATGAGGTCATTTCTGGGCTGGAGAAACATAAACCTGATGCTTGAAATGAAGAACCCAAACAACATGGTCACGTAATATCAATCCCTGTTTTTCTAAAGTATCTTTGAAATTTTATGATTATTACAGAGACACTTTCAACCAATAAAACTGTTAAATATTGCTTAGTGCTGTCAAGTAGCACAACAGAAATACATTCGCCCTATCATCTGGAGATCGTGAGTTAGAACCTTGTTTTATCCTACAGACATCAGTAACTGGGAGTGTATGGGTAGACTGGTTATGCTCTCAGCAGGAGAGGTGTGGCCTAATGGTACTATCGCATCATCATAACCACACGAGCCAATCATGGGCATCTCTAAGCTCACGCAGGTGAAGGAAGGAAAAGGGTAGCGCTTTCCACCGAGTCTTTTACGCTGCCCCCTAATGGTGTGTAAGCAGCAGTTTGAAAAGATGAGGTCAGTTGGTATCACAGGTCCTGGAGGAGGCATGTGATGTGACAGTTTTCACCCTCCCTGGTTGGGATCTGTACCTTTGATACTGGACTAAATTGGATATGACTAAAGTAAGAAGAAAAAAAATTACAGTACAGTGCAAAAGTCTTATAAACACTTTGTAAAAGATCACTTTTTAAGCCCCCCCCCCCCCCCCAAAAAAAAGAGGCACAAGTCCTCAGTAGGACTGTGTCTGGTTCTGCGGGATGTTCAGTAAAACTAAGCAGCTAATTTCCTTATAAAACTACACAAATTATATCCGAGACTACAGTATATTTTAAACAAATGATTGTCACGACAATTATTGACTTTGTTTCATTAATTACGGTTTACTGCTTTTTATAGTAACTTTTTGAATGTAGAAACATTTTATTTTAAGACAGCTTTGCTCTACAGCAGTTACATGTATTTGCATGTGCATATGACTTGTGCATAGTACTGTATACTGCTTAGCAAGTACAGTTAACACTGTTGTTAGTCTTACAGCTGCTCCCGTCGAGGCGTCGCCAAAGCGGACCATGTGATCCGCACAACAAATTGGCACAAGTTTTAGTCGGATGCCCTTTAGCAAGGACAGTTAATAATAATATTAATTCAATCAATAAAAACCTAAGCAACCAGACATTTGCCTATTAAATTGTTGCTCTGACCTATTTGGGGCCCGGGGTGAAGTTTTATTTGTCACATTAGTACATTGTCATGGACTGGAGTTTCAGTCCATGACAATGTACTAATGTGACAAATAAAACTTCACCCCGGGTTACCTTTCTTGGGAATAAATGTGATTGAGAGTCTTCCTTAACTATGTCTTAGTTCATTTTCCTTCATTTCTCGTCCCGACTCGAAGATGATTTGCGTGTCAATTCTCTCTAATGTGAGATGTGTTCTGCATGGTTTACCATTATGGTTTAGCCACGGCAACTTTGAGAATGACTGAAACTATCATAGCTACAGTATATATTACAGTATACAGTATATTTACCTGTCATCATCTCCACCCAAACTGTTGCCTCCAATATTAACATCTTCTGGTTGGCCGATATTCTTGATATTGACATCGTCTCGTTCTCCCATGCCTTTAAAACCACTGTTTCCGGGTAGCACAGGATCGGTGACATCGTTCAAGGGCATCCATGTGCCTTCCAGAAGACTGTGATAGGTGGCGATCTCTTCCTCCAGTTTGCTCTTGATGTTAAGAAGAGCCTGATACTCCGCCCCCTGCCCCTTCACCTGGGCACGGACTTCTGCAAGCTCCGCCTCCAGCTGCTGGATAACCTTGTTGTAACCGGTTACTTTTTGGGAGTACTGACCCAATATGTCCTTCAGTGTGTCTTCCAGAGAGTGGTTCTGTAAAGAGACGTGTCTGGTTATCCATCCGTGTCAATACATAACTGTTCCAGCATTAAACATTAAGCGCATAGATCAAAGACCCAGATGATTGGTGTAGTGTCACTGTGATTGACAGGACATAGACAGTATGCCCCTCCCAAACAAGTTTTCATTTCACTACAGGTATTCAATTATTATATAATGTGTTTTCAAATATTTTTTCCACTCATAATTTCTAGTGTACACTAAATGAAAAAAATGTGCCTTGTCCTAAAAAGAAATAATTTATATGTAGATCATAACTATTATTTAGGTAGGGAAATAAAACCAAAGTCTTTGCAAGATTTTAAATAGATTTTAGTTTTAGTAATTTTGCAGCTTAATCTCGAATGAAACAACTGTCCACATTAATAGGAACACTTGTACACCTGCTCATTCATACAGTTCAGTGGCAATTTCTTCCCCTATAATGTCACAAAATTAATGGTCAAATTATGTACTATTGTATTAACATTTTATTGACTAAAAATGCATT